>QUWT01000231.1:56371-80698 GCA_004329165.1 Spatholobus suberectus | reverse complement strand
ATGATCTTGGTCTCTATGGAAAACCCAACATAAATCTACACATTCATGAAGAGAGTTTAATCAAATTCAAAGTGGATCAAGAAAAAAAATTGAATTTGAAGTTAAAGTGGACATGCTATCTTGGTAAACACTGACATAGGTGCATTGTTTTGAGCATATATTGAGTTATAGATATTGAAATGAAATGAGATTAGTGTCAAAATTTCAAGGACAAAACTATCTACAACTTTTGTGGAGACATCGAAAGCTAGTTCTGCTTGTAGAGCACCAACAGATGAAAAACTACTCCCAACGTGAATAAGGCCTGCACATCATCTTGAGGCAGGCATGCACCGTCGAGCGGGTACTATTCACTGCCCAACGCCAAGGCAGACTAGATTTTTGAAAAGACTGGTGCCAAGCGCGATTTTGACCCTCACCCATTGTCAATGCTCTAGGATGCTCCATTTTTCGTATTTTAGTGGGCAAAAAAGCTTTTTGTGGTATGGGAAAGCCCAAAGTTGTTATTTATTTGAAGAAATTACATCATTGGGAGGATTCTTTAACTCATCTGAAGACTAAAACAACGAAGAGCTTGAGGATTTATCACTGACTTTGATCTTGGAGAATTCGAGTTCGGTTCTTAAAGATTCATGACTTTTCTTTATATTTTTCTTCTTTTTATTTTGCACTTAGTGACTGCATGACTTTCTCAAAGGATGTGTTGAAAAGAAAATAGGAATGTATCGAAAAGATAATATTAATGAATTTATACTAAATTACACTTTTGGTCTCCCTATGATCTCAATCTGTAATTTTGGTCCCCTTCTTTTAATTATGTGATTTTAGTCTTCCGATTTTTAAACTTCACGATTTTTGGTCCTCTTATTTTTAATTTTGTGACTTCAGTCTTCCAATTTTTAAAATTCACATTTTGCACTCTTTAAAATCACGGATTTTCACAATTTTAAATTTTAGTCAAAAATTGAGAATTAAAATTGTGAATTCTAAAAATTAGAGGACTAAAATTGCAGAATTAAAATTGGGAGACGATTGAAATTATAAAGGGACGAAAAGTGCAATTTAGCCATGAATTTATTACTAATATTTCTTATATATCTAAATCTCAAATGATTGAATGGTAATTTTTTCTCTATTAGTTGATATTTTTATTCTTTATTTTTTTGTGCGCTTTCTATCTCTATATCAATGATTATTGAAACTATCATAGTGATTTACTTTGCAAGATTTTAACTAAATACCAAACAAGAGCATTTTACGTATCCTAAAATTAAGTTTTTTGTTATGAATATTTAATAGGTGACTGTCTATATTCATTGTATATTATAAGTATTTATATTTCACCTTAATATTATTAAATTGTTTAGTTATAGTTTGTACTATTAATAGGCTACCCATTCTTGGAATATGAATAAAAATTCTTCATTTCCTATATTCTCTTTTTTCTCTCTTCCTACATTCTTTGCTCCTAAGTTATTTTAATAACATGTTATCAGCACAATATTTTTCCACCATTGATCATATTCACTATTGTCATTATAACTTGTAGAAAAACCTTGTAAAGAATTTCATTAAAAAAGTTATATCTGAACTCATTTCAAAGTCAGTTTCTCTCTCTAATAATATTCTCATACTTTGTGTTTAGTAAATATTTGTATTATTGTATTATTTGCAAAAATGTGAAATTTATTTAGATGTAATGAACAAAAAATAAATTTTAAGAATATTTTGAGTCTTGATGACATTATCAAAGAAAATAATGCAAAAAGTAAAAAGGAAAGATTAATTTTTCTCACCAAAGTAAAAAGTAGTGTAAAAAGAAAAAAGATGGACAAAATAACAAACATGATAAAAATATATTATATTCGATCCTTTCTTCAATATTGTTAGGAGTACTAGGTGTTTGCTATATTATTGTGTTTATTATTATTAAATACTAATAATATGTTTATTAATATTGTTTTATTATATTATATAATAATATGTTATATTTTTATTTGTTTACCGTTAAATATTGATTTATGTTAAATAAATTATTTACTTACAATTGGCAATATTAATATGCAATTACAACGATTATTTTATTTCTAATCTAGTTGAATTTCTCCATCTCTGTCATAATATGCAATATCAATATCAATTAATTAAAATTATTAATTGTTATGCTTGCAATTAATTGTTATAAATCAAATTAATACTAATGTTACAATTGGATATATTAATTGTCTTATTAATTTCTAATTTTAATTTCAATTGAATAATATTGTGATGACAAGTGAAAAATCAAAAACTTTTACATGAGTTGAATGATTATTAAATTTGTTAGTATTTATGGTTTGTCAAAATATATTAATTGACTACTGTATTATTAAAGTTATGATATGTCCCATTATAATATTTAAGTGAAAATATTAATGATTATTATCATAATATATTTGATAACAAATGATGCATTATTATATAACGTCTTATTTAATACATTATAACATTATTTTATTGAAAATGTTTTTATTTTATGCTAATAATTATATAATTAAAAATGAGTTATAATATATTTTGAAATGTAATTGTCATACAATATATTATTCATTGTAATATTTATAAGTTTAATATTTACAATTAATTATATGTTAAATATTATACGTTATTATTTAGGTGTAATTATTTATATTGCTATTAGAAATAGTAATTCTCTCAAAAGCTCAATATGATTAAATGTATTCACCTTATAGGATTTTAAATTGTACGTAAGTATAATGAGGTGATATTTATTATCATTTCTCAATAGAAATTATGTGGAGAAAAATTCCCACTCAAGATATGTTAGAAAAATATTCTCCATTTTTTATGCATCTAGTGTACTCTTACAGCAATAATATCAAGAAAATGATTTAAGAAATATTTTGAGTTATTTTTTTGTCTCATTGTGATTTAATAAATAGTGATTTTTTTAATGAAAATCACCAAACTAATTCGATTGACACTCTTCAATTTCCTAAAGTGATATAGCAACATATGTATTTTTATAAAATAATTATTTGAATAGTTTATTTTTATTATGAGTTTTAACCATTATTGTCAACATTACAATTTTTATTAGATATAATTAACACTTATTACATATGATTTGAGTATTTCAAATTGATTTGAAATTACAATTTAATGGCTATTACATGGTAAACGTTTTCAATTTCAAATTAATTACAATTTAATCAACTTTCTCATTATTATTTTTTTTATAATAGATTTTCTTATATTCTATTTATACTCCTTGTTTTTATGAAGTATGAATATTGACATTAAAATCAATAATGAATATATGTTTCTTGTCGATAGTGAAATGACTTTCCAGAATAAACTTTTTTTTTCTTATTTAATAATACAATAAGTCAATGTTAATATTATATCTAATATTACAAAATAATTAAAGGCTTCAGAAGAGCTAATGTATTTTTATTTAGAGGAACAAAATTACACATCAATATTGAATTATATTTTTCTAAATCTTATAAAAGCTTATTAAGTTTTAAGATATTCGTCTAAATTGATATCATATGGAAACATTAAAAAATTGAAACTATTGAATATCTTTATATCATGAGACTTACTTTAGATAAAAGTGTGTGTAGAAAAAATTATTGTTTTTTTAGTTTGTACTACACATATATTAGTAAAATTAAAATTCATACTATCATAAACCAAAAGTTTACAAATCCAAATAAAGTTATTGTTTAGCATGACCAATTGGGTCATCCTATATCTATTATGATACAAAGAATAATTAAAATTCAAGTAAACACCCATTAAAGAGCTAGAAGATTCTTCAATCCAATAAAATAAAGGTGGGAAAAGAGAGAGAAAGAGTAAGAGGGTGAAGGCAAAATGGACATTTTACACTTTTGCAAAGTTGGAGGTGAAAGAAGAAAAAAGGTGGGAATAGCAAAACCCTTGTTAAGAATGCCTAAACCACTCATCGAGGAAAAGTGGGCTTAACAAGCATGCTAACTTCATAATATGGGTAATTTATTTTATTGTTAGTAGCAAATATTTACAGA
This sequence comes from Spatholobus suberectus, assembly GCA_004329165.1. NCBI lineage: Eukaryota > Viridiplantae > Streptophyta > Magnoliopsida > Fabales > Fabaceae > Spatholobus > Spatholobus suberectus. The sequence goes on along the minus strand of QUWT01000231.1, from coordinate 76,643 downwards.
TGATCGGTGTACATCTTTTGTGCAAATTGCATTACTCCACCAGAAAACACATACTGGTAATGATGCTTGCGCAAGCCATACTGCAGAATTTGTACATAAATATTGATGTGGGTGCATCACTATCAAACAGTTCCAAGATAATCAGAACCCAGACGCAGCCACATTCCCAAATTATGCATAGATCGCTTTGTGAAAAGAATATTGGAGAAGTGATATTATTCTGACAACGAGGGCCCATTCCTCAATCAAAACATGCATAGTATTTAAAATATCTATAGCTGATTACATATATGCTTGCACGAAAATGATACATTAAAAACACACCTTGATGTGGTATTTGAGCAAAATTAAGAAGAGGATAAATTTTTCATGGAGTAGAACCTTTAGGCACTTACTCAGACATAAATAATGAAATCCACAAGGTAACTTAAAAGGGGGTAAATAAAGGTAATCCTCATTCGCTATCTCGCCTACAAAGAATTCAGAATTGCAGGTTGCAGCTATTTGGCTTTTGTGATGCATCTAACAAAATCTTACCATCGAAAATTAAGCTGTTTTTGGCTTTGCCTTAATTCGCTTCACCCTCGAATAGAGGAAAACGCCAGTAAGAGCTATAGCAGTCCCTGTTGAAACAGAATATAAAAATCTAAGCAACAGGCGCGAAGATATATTGAATGGTTAAGAAAATTTCAAAACAAAAATCTTCAAACGTTTTCCAGTTCAAACCAGAAAGATACTTTACCAAAAGCATTCACAGGTGAGACAGGTGTCTGGAAGAAGATGACAGAGCTCACAATGACCACAACCCGCTTCACACAATTGCCCACCGAGTGGGTAACAGGTGATACCCTTTGCAATATCATATAAGAAACCTGCAAGCCCATTCACAGAAAACCATCACTACATCATTCAGATATACAGCACCATTTAACTATTAAAAAAGGGAGCCATGTAAAAAATTATAGTACAAGACCTTATATAAGGCCTAACAAGCAAGTAGCAACTAGTAGAATCCTTATTTATAACACTGCTTTTTCTTTCATTTATTTTTTCTCTTTAATGACGGTCATATGTCAAAAGCTTCCACTATCATTGTCCCTTAATGTCAGCAGTTTTTTAGATCAGGTAGTCTACAATGACTCTTTATTCTTAAAAAGCACACAATTCTTTGAATAAAACAAGTCGTCTTTCTCATTCCATTCAATAGTCAACAGCACGTTGAGTAAACACCACTGCCATTATCAAAATTATTTTAACGACGAATGAAGCCCACTCCAAAATTTACATGCTCTTTACAAGAAAAATACCCTTTTCAGTGACATGACAGAGAATACAAGCACATAAAATATCACAGCATAATAGTTGTACTGTCACTTCTTTAAAATATTCTAATCTTTCTTCTAAGTACACCATGAGAGAAATACTGGAGAGTTTACTCTATTATGCTAAACATTTCACATCAAACAATTTACTGGTTTCCAATAAGTAACGGTCAATTATGTTTAATCTAGCAGTCAAAAGATAAAATGCTTAAGAACCATATATAAAAACACTCTTGAACAACCAGGGTGTGAAGTTGATGTTGAAGGTTCAATCTCCACTAGACCAGCTATCCCCCTCCTTTACCAGATGCTAGCAAGTTGCAACTTCAAAGCATCCCACAAAAATATAAAGGGGCACAATATTGCATAGAAGGGCAAAACTCACTTGCTGATATGCATGGAAACAGAGTGCAGCAAGAAGAGATCTGATGTAAACTTGTCTAACATTTAACCCCTGTCAAGAAAGATGCGATAACATTAGCAAACACGACACAATTGCATCTTTTAATTGCAGCTATGATAACAGCAATCCTATCTATTTTAACCATCAAGGTACTCACAGCAGATTGCAAGTAAGCAGGGGTAAATTTGACACCCTCCATGAAGACAGCCACAGGTGCTAACAAGAAGAAGGACATTACTGTTATTATAGAGAAGAGGGTAATGTTGTCCATAGAATCCTGAGAAGAACAAAATACTTATTATTTTCTGTTATAAGTTAAGAGATTCACAAATGCCTTTCAAAATGCAAAGATTAATATCAACAATGAAATATATCCAAAACATTTGGTAGTGATCACAGATCATATTACCTCTTTCTTAACCATGACCTTTTTGCTAAGAACATTACGAGATTGATTTGTCACATTGGATGCCATTGCACTCCAAAATCCAGCCCTGTTCACCATTCCACCAAAGCATATTACAATTTGCATGACCAAAACTTCTCTTTTCAAATCCCACCAAGTCACCTCTCCTCTTCCTCTAGAAGGAAAAAGACAAGGAGCAGACATCTTACCAATTGAAAGAGGCCTCAGTAGCAGACGCCAGTGCAACTCCACCAACAATAGGCACAAGGGAACCAACCACCCACAGTGTAGGCATCTGTAAGAGAGTGAAACAAAGAATTAACATCAGAAAACATTCACAATGTGTGAAATGTTCTATTTTCCTTTCAAAGGAAACACGCACAATAGATAACTGACCACAGACAACTATATGAGAAATATACCAATGATTATCATCTATGAAGCACCGATACTTTATTTTGCTTCCCATTTCCGTATTTGATACAGATACTCTTGGATACTTCACCGATATGTATCGGTGAAATATCTAAACATTTAAAAAAATTATGAAAATTCAATAAAGCTACTAATAGGGACTTGAATATTATGGGGTGCCTAAGTCCCACTTTGAGTAGCATGGGATGCTCAGTGGAGTATTAAAGTGCTTGGTACTCTCCCCCTTGGCAGCGAGCTTTTAAGAGAGGGTTCCCCAGGTACTTGGGTTGGGTGCTTATCAGCTACACGAGACAAAGAATAGTGTGTAATATAGAAACATACAACTGATATAAGCATTGTCACTTGATGAACCAAAAATGGAAATTGTCCTCTTTATGGATGATTTCAAGAAAGGAATGAAATAGATAGTACTATTCCTATTTGTAAACAATAGGAAGTAATTTATGATGATAATGATTTTTTTCTTTTTAGCAGTACCCAAGAAATATGTTCTTAATTTGGATTTGCAGAATTGCAATTATATATTTATTATGTTTTATGAATTTTTATACATATATAGATATATATCTTACACATATTGTATCATATATATTTTTAGAATAATTGTATTGCCATATCGGATAAGATACAATACATGTATCTGTGCATCATAGATTATCAATTTCATGAACAAAAAAGACAATTTAGACAACAACAAAAGCCACTAGAAATCCTAATAGAAATTTACTTTAGATTAATCACAGCAAGCAACACAGGTTGATCCAAAACATATCGTATATCTAACCTCTCCAAGGAACATGGCAGAAAGGACCACCGAGAAGAAAGGCTCCATGGCCTTGATCGTGTGAGTGAAAGACACAGCCACCTTCCCAAGACTCATATTGGTGAAAAGATTCCCCAAAGTATGCACCACAGCCAGCGGCAAAATCGCTCCAAGCTACCACACACAATCACCATTAACAACACAAAACAGAACACAATAACACACAAATCCAACAAAGCAGAGACCAAAAATACCATAGCACCACTGATTTTCGGCCTCTTGTAGAGATTCAAACCCCACATTAACGCCACAAGCACAGTCCCAACGGCAAATTGAACAACAGTCACAGTCACTGGAAAATGACACGCCTTCAACACCTGCGAACAACAAAGAGAAAACAAAACAACAAAAAAAAAACACATCGGGTTAAAATTCAATTCAAATTCGAATCCTCATCGAACAAGCATTGCCGATTACAATTCCTTACACGTAACGGAAAACACAATTACAGAATCAGAAATCATAATTGAAACCTCCACGCACAGGATTCAGTGATAATCTAAGGGCGTGTTTGGTAAATGATTATGGTTCAGTTCATTGTTTAAGTTGAAGCAAAGAGAGATCTGGTGAGAATAGAGAGAGAGAGAGAGTGAAGAGGATTAGGACCTGTTTGTTGTAGATGTTGAAGTAGATGTTGAAGAGGTACCAGAGGCCAAACAAGGAGCCGAGTTCGAGAGTTTTGAAAAGCGCATCGCCGGCGGGGGCGCTTTCGGGGACGGTGTTTTCAGCGGCTCGGGAGGTGAAGGGGAAAAAGGTAAGGGCCTGAACTTAAATGAAGAGGAGGGAGGGAGGGTCCAAGATCGGCGAGTGAAAGAAGTGGAAGAGACGCCATTGGAGTTTACGCCTTCGTGGCTGTTGGCGTTTGCGGAGAGACAGAGGGCAAGTGAGGGCCTCAAGGGGTTGAGGGAAGGGGTTCGGAGAGGGAGGGAGGGAGAGAAAGTGAAAGCCGCGCTCTGCATTTTCGAGATCTGAAAGAGGGAACGGAAACGGAACACAAGAGCGCGCTTTCTCTTGTGTTGTGTTGTGGCGTGTGTCGCTACGAGAGTGGCTCGGGTTGTCTCTGCTTAGCTTTTATGGAGAAAAAGAGGGAGAGTCCCTCGGAGTGTCCGCCACCAGCGAGGTTTTGTTGGTTTGGTAATTGGTGCTGAATGGGGGTAGGTAGCACAAAGGTGCTTTGAAACGGAAGATCCTTTACATTGGTGAGATGCACAGTGCACACACCTGAAAATCAAATATAATTAATAATGGACGAAAATACAGAAAAGCAAAACGAGGGGGAAATGAATCTAGATACTAAAATGTCGGATACTCTTCTGCTGACGAGGGATTTGCGTCGGGTGCTAAAAAAGAATTGGAGAAGGAAAAAAAATGCAATAAATAAATTAAGATAGAAAGAGGTATAAGTATCACTAACAAACATTTAGAAAAATTAACTTATGAATTTAATTTAAATATGTTGATAATAAAAAAAAAAATACACCGGTATTCAATAATAGTCTGTTACTTATAATAAGATTATTAATTTTTGTAATAATTATTTTGAAAGTTATGGTTATATTTGGATAAATTTCTCTATAAATACTTCTAAGAAAAAACTTAAATAGACTTTTCTCATAAGCTAAAATTAGTTTATACATAAGTTAAAATTAACTTTAAGAAAAGCAAAATGAAAGGGCTTATTTTAATTTTTTCTTCTTCTTATTTTCATCTTCTACAAGTGTTTATAAAAAAACTTATGTAAACATCACCTATATCTAATATAATTTCTAATTAATTCACGTTTACTACAACCTAGCATGAAATTAAACTCTTAATTTTTACTCATCTTGTCTCATAATTAAAAGATTTCGGTCATTATTTCAAAAAATGTTTTTAATTTTAAAAATTAGAAGATAAAAAAATCAGTTTGAGTAACTTCTTCTTAAAAGTTATTCTTCAAAACTATTTCTAATTTAATATACTCTTTTATTATGAATTAAAATTAAAATACGCGATTTGGAGAGTGGAGCTCCTGCTCTTTCCACTCTCTTAAGTGTACATGTTTATTATTTTATTTTTTCTCTCATTTGGATGTGCATTTCACACACTATCTCAACACTAGTTAAAAAAATTCTCTTAATCATCTCAAACTACATTCACTTTATCTTTAATTTCTTAACCATTTATTTATTTCAATATACCCTCTTTATCTCTATGCTAAATTGAATTTAAATAATTTTAAAAAAATTATTAATAATTAAAAAAACTTATATCATAATTTAAATTGTTCATAGTTAATTATAATTTTTATATATAAAAATATATAGTTATTATGAATTTTAATCATATAAAAATAAATATTTATTTTGTATAATATACGTATTAAAATACTAATTATATTTTAAAATTGAAAAACAAAAATAAATATAAATTATTTCTATTTTTACTGTTCCGTTTTAATTCTAGAAACAAAGAAGAGAAAAAAGGTCATGCACTGATAGTGTAAAGTAATTTTATACTGTCATCCAATCACAAACCACCATTATTGTAAGTTTGTGACTTTTATAATAAACACTTTAAAAGTCATATTAATGGTGATTTCTGATTGGATGACAGTGTAAAACTTTTACACTGACAGTGCATGACCATTAAACTCAACAAAGAAATATGGAGAGAACATGTATTTTTTCATTAATGACATTGTTAAGACAAATGACGTTTTTATAACCCTCAAATATTTTGATAGTAACAAACAATTAAAAAGAGCTTTTCAAACAATCGTCTAGTACCCAAATATCTTATGCTCACTATCGTCTGATCTTTTGCTCGTATATCGTCTTTGATCTTGTTTCAAAGTTTCAGTAGTTAATTTCTCTTAGACGATGTTCTAACGATCTGCACACTGGTCAGCTATAAAAACAAAAACACTAATCTTGAGGGAAGTTTATTTTACGCGTAAAAGAAGGCATATGCGTGCGGATGTCAAAACGACAAGCAGATATGTCCACTATTACAAGATAGAGTACGAGAATGGTAAAGATAAGCAGACTACGTTATCTTATCAATGTGACAAGTTGGTGAAAGGCATTTAATGCTCCAACGACTCTTTCCACCAGATGAAGGCTGTCTCCCGTAAACACTCACAACGAATACTTTTCTGGAGAAGCATATAAATAGAAGAAGAGACCTTAGTCTCAAAGTTAGTCAGTTGTTTCACTGTTTCAAATCTCTATCTATCAAGCTCTGATATTGTAACAATCATAAAACTCTATTTGTAAAACTTTATTTGTTCTTCATTGTATACTCATTTGTTAGACGTTAAACTTAGTGAGATAACTCACAATCAACCTTTTTCTCTAAGAAATTGGTAGAAGCCTGAAAAGGCTTTGTTTTAAAGAATACTTGAGTTATTGCTTGAAGAGACAAGTAAAGACTACTTGGGTTGAGCCTGAAGAGGCTTGTTGAAAGAATACTTGTAACTTAGATAAGTTAGTGAAAACTTGGTTGTTGCCAAGAACTAGACGTAGTCTCTAGGATGAGACAAACCAATATAATTCCTGTGTGCATCCCTGATTCATTGTTTAGCATTCGTCTTTCTTTCAAAACGCTTTTGAATTTTTTTTTTTGTTTATTCATTCAGACGATACGTCATTGAAAAAGGTTTTGCGAAAATTTGTTATAACACAATTCAACCCCCTTTCTTGTGTTATCTTTGTATTCTATAGACATGCATGTAAATAAGTGAGAACAAATATTACACCTTTTCTCATTAATGACATTCAAAGTGAGAACAATCATATTTTTCTCATTAACTTCGAAAAACAATTTACAAGAAATTTGTAATTTGTAATATGAAATACGATTAACTTTAATCTTACTTTTAATATTTCAATTTATGTTTTCTGGTTTTAAGAAGTCATGAAAGTACAATTAAAAGGATTTCATTAAAAAAATTAAATACAATTAAAAGGATTTTTTTGTTTTTATGTTTTCATAATATATTTTCAATTGTTGTGGGTTATTCTAGCTAGACTAGTAGTTTCGAGTTTGAGCCCTAGATATGAAGCAGTGTTAAATACTCAGAAGAAAGTTTTGCCACCCATAATGGTCTTATCTAACTCGAGTAAGATTTCCTTCAGTGGAAAATATCTGTGATTTTGTACCGAAAAAAGGATTTCATGAAAAAAAGAGTTAAAATACAATTAAATGATTTTTTGTTTTTATGTTTTCATAACATACTTTCAAAGAGTTTAATGGTCATGCACTGACAATGTAAAGTAGTTTTACACTGTCATCCAATCACAAACCATCATTTATTATAAGTTTGTGACTTTTATAATAAATACTTTAAAAGTCATATTAATGTTGATTTCTAATTGGATGACAATGTAAAACTACTTTACACTGACAGTGCATGACCATTAAACTCATTTTCAAAATAATTTATAAAGCAAGTTTTTTTTATCTTTTGATCACTAATTTTTTATTTATTTTTTATATAGACCAAAGATATTCTTCACTAGAGACACTTCTGCTCAAGCCATGTAGGACTACTATGGGCAGCAAAACTCTCCCTTTAGTATTTAACGTAGTTGCATACCTATGACTTGAACTTAAGACACTGATTAAGCTAGAACAACCTTGCGTCAGTTGATTTACACGCTCAGTGGTGTTTTAAATTAATACTTATCAAATTGATTTTTATTTTCTTCTGAAAAAATAATTTTTCAAAACTATTTTACAGAGTAATTTTTAAAAATGAAAAACAAAATACAAACAAAACGAATTCTTATTTTATTTTATTTTACTGAACTCACAAGTTTTCTTCTTCCTTACCATGAACCATAAAATTTAGACACGTCCTGAATTTAAATTATAAAATTAAAATTTCTCATTTGACTACTAAATTCGCATGAGCTGATTTAAGTGAAAATGAGTTATGATTTAAGGGGTAAGATGTGCATGATCCCTAATAAATCCTATAGAAGAGAATTATACTGTTTGCTCATGGTTCAAAATAAGTTACAATATGTGTATAGTATGGCTTTATCCAAAAAGAAAAAAAAAAAAAAGTGTATGGTGTGGACTTCGGACTGTCAATTCCTTTTATGTGTATTTGTTGTTGAACAATTCATCTTGACCACTGGAGAGAATAAATAAAATGATATATTTCCTTGGTTTTTTACCAAGGTTATGGCTATATGGTTGGGTTTGATTTGTCGCATCTTCATTTTTAATTTTTATATTTCTCTTGGGTCCAATAAAATATTTTTAAAAAGCCTTTCATTAGTTCATTTCAAGTGTTAGGATACGTTTATATAAATAATTTAATTAAGCGTTTATGGCATAAATTTAATCATAAAGTTTATTGTAATAAATTCAAAAAAGCTATTTTAATATATTTATAGAAATAAATAAAAAAACTTATAAGAATCATGTATTTTCATAAATTTAATAAATACTCCATAAAGCTCTTCAAATGTCCTCTAACTATATGTTAATTTAATTATTAGGTTAAATATGATTTTAGTCATGTAAATATACACAAGTTCATTTTTAGTTCCGAAAGTTTTTCATCTTTAGAAATATATTAAGTGATTCTTGTTATTCATAAAAAAAAAATGTCTCTTTTTTATTTTTTGTTTATAGAAATAAGAAACACACCAGACATATTTTTATAAATAAGAAATAAAAAAAAGTTTTGTTTTTTTGGATAGATTAAAAGTGAACTTGTATATATTTACTAAGACAAAAAACATATATTAACTATTTTAAAAATGCTACCCACTAGAGTTAGTCTTGTGGTGGAGGATTGGAGTAATATGCATAAAGTCATAGGGTTTAACCTCAGTATATCATTGTAACAACCAAAAAAACTATTTTAAAAATATTTCTTTTTTATAAACTTTTTTAATAAGAGAAGTTACGTACTCTAAGCACATACTTTACATGCCATTTAAACAAATAAAAGTTGCAACGCTATTAAATTTGGAAAAAACATAGGAACAGAAAAGAGTAAATTATACTCGCACTTCTGTACTTTTTTTGGATTGCACTTAAATAGCCTTCTGATTTTGGACCTACAAAACCTCCTTAATTGTTTTTCACATGTGACACCGTGTCCCCCTTCCCCTTCCAAACGACATTTAAACATTAACAAATGCAATCATGTGTATTGCATGTGAGTTTTAAATTTTTTTTTGTTCCTAAAATACCACCATCCCTTTCCTTTAGATGCCTATACCCGCATAAGGTTGTAACACCACCGAAAAAATTTGTAGGGTGTAATGGAGATGCAAAACACAGGTACATTATAGTTTTAACAATTGGTTCTGTTTGGTTGTTACCAAGGGAGCTAATTTGGTGGTATAAGTTTGCAAAAGAGGAGTAGAGTTTGATATGTCTTTACTTTCCTTGTTTTTGTTCATGGTTTGCATTTATTGTTGAGTAAAATTTTTCATCTTGTACATTCCTTTGTGACTTTCTTTGTGTAAAAAAATTTTCTTTGCTATTGTGTTGGTAGGATGTTTGACAAAATGTCACAATCAAGAGTAGCATCTTCTTAAAGTGTTGGTGGTAGTGGAGTAAGAATGGGACATTAGAGAAGATATTGTTATTGTGGAAGACCTACGAAAACTAAATGTAGTAAAACAAAGGCCAATCCAAATTGGCTCTTTTGCACTTGTTGGATGATAGGTTGTGACTATTTTGAGTGGTACGAAAAATATGTCGAAGATGAGCACGAAAAGCTAAAGATGGACATGGAAGACATAAAAATGAAATTGCTAGATTGAAGACAAACTTGAAAGTCGTTGAAGGAAATTGTGAATGGTTGAAGCAAAATGTTTTAGCTTTCACAAATTTAGTAGTTATTATTATTGGAATTTTAATTATTGTAATTGTACTTAAGTGATTATTTAAGTCTAAGTAGTTGTTATTGTAATGACCTGTTGTTGCTACATGACAACATTTCTACTTTATATCTTGGGAGACTCATTTTAATAAAGATATAGGACTTAGATCTTACAAAAATATGCCTTTGTTTTTCGCCTTTTTCTTCTTTATAGAAAATCATAAAGAAAACTGTCACCCTAAGACTTCCACATACACACATATAACCAACATCTATGAATTTATCCATTCCAACTGAGGCAACTACACCAATGTATACATCAAGAAATCAAAAGAAATACGTATATCAACCTTAATAACATATTTACATCAACAGGTGAGGGATACAAACACACTCTCTATAGTTGGTCACTCTATACATCATGTCAAAAGAAAATAAACAACATAAAGGAATATCAATTCCTCTAAGGAAGAGAATAAGAGAATGATCCACCATACTTGTTGCATCTCGCCACTAGCTAGAGCAAAGCATCATCGTCAACCAAGAGAAACTAAATCTACCAAAATCTCAATATCTGCTCCCACACTAATGGTTTGATCATCATAGGCACGAACCAAACGTGCAAACAATGTTAGGGTAAGCTTACTTGAAACAATATAACATATAATATGAAAGAAAAAATAATAGGAAATCTCCTACTCTTATATCAACAATCAAACAAGAATAACAACAACAGTACCACCGCTACCACTGACATCACCATCACTATCACCACCACCAACAACAAAAGCAAGAGTAAACTTACATAAAACAACTTATCTTGTAAACAACAACATATATGATTAATAAATAAGCCACATTTATATGTATATAAAATTAATGGAAAATATCATGCTACATTCATTTAGAAGAATTTTGTTCAATATATCACCATCTATATAAAAGTGTCTAATAGCCAACAACACATTGAAAATGTTTGCATTAAGGTACCCCTTGAGGTTTGAGATACAACAACTTCAAGGTCTCATGTAATCACTATCAGCAAATTTCAACCACACCATGTGGGCTCAATTCAGCACCACACATGGCCAACCACATCCCATCAATACCAATTTCATACATAATATGTGATGCATGCAACAACTGCTACGTGGAGACTTAACTGTCGAGGGATCAGGCAGATTATTCCTTAATCATGGTAAACAACAACAACGGATCTCTCAAATCCTTAACACGACACGTGCCAAAAACCATTTGGGGAATATCTAACACTAATATGCGGAAATGATATAACGACTCGTCAGGATAGATAAACGTGGGTGTTGGCTTTACCACGGCCAAGATCTATAGTAATCCTGGTCTACATGTGGGATTCACCCATTCGTTATCCCTAAGGGAATCCACCCTCCACTAACCTTTCCCACACTAGATATAAGGGCCCACCTGGACTAGCCAAATACTTACGTGTGTCCTCTTAGATACAACATAGCACAAGCTGCATACTTATGCATGTATGCATGTAAATCACCACAACCACAACTTATAGTTCAGAATCTAAGTTTTATCAACTTTTCATCATCAAATTTATAACAAGATCATACAACACCAACACTCATCATACCAACATTGACAATCCAATTCAATTATCAACCAGTTTTATTAACAACACCATGTGGGCTCAAGTTAGCACCTTACATGGTTAACAAACACCATTAACTTTATATAGGCTCAATTCAACACCTAACATGGCACACAGGTAAGACCCTATTTAAGCAGCTTATACTTCTTTAGGATTTCACCAATAAATCCCTTCCACAATAAATGGAGGCCCTATCCAAGCAACCTTCCACTTGAATAGTATATCCAACATCAACAACAATTTGAAATCAAAACAATCAACAATAATTTGAAATCGAAACAATCAACAACAATTTGAAATCAAAACGACAACATGTGGAGGTCTTATTTAGGCAACCTTCCACTTCAATAGCATATTCAAGATTTTAAAAACCTTTAAAGCAACAACATCACGAAGCATCAACAACAAAACTCACACACATTCAATACATAACGACACAAACCTCATAAATCAAGCATACAAGATGAATATATCTTTCTTTTGAAGCTAAACATTTCTCCAATGTTCCAAAGGGTCGTACCTAACATGAAACCCATGGCAATCAACTGCACTTCACCTTCTTTATGGGACCCATCCCTAATGAATCCATGCTCAACGCCACAAAATTGGCATTCAGCACCAATATAACAGAGAGAATCAGGCCTTTTGTCGCTCAGTGCCACAATTTTGTAGCTCAACGCCAATACAACAGAGAAGATCAGGCTTTTTATCACTCAATGTCAGAATTTTGTCGCTCAATGCCAAATTCGTAATTCGTTGCTAAGTGTCAAAGTTCCATCGCTAAGAGACAACTTCCAAATAGTTTTTTGTCATCTGTTGCTCAACGCTAGAAAACTGGCACCCGGCGCCAACTGCGATTTCTGCAGTTTGGAGGAAGATGACCCAAGGTCATTTTCAACTCAACAACCAACCCCAAGCATATGAAAACACTCCTAGTTGCTTATAATACCTTTCTAACCGATTACATAATGATTTTATCCCCAAATCATCAACAGATAATCAAAATCCCTTCCAAAACCCATTTTTATCAAAACAACATACATAACCACATTTAAGGAAATTCAACCATTTCCAAATCATGAAATTAACATATCAGTAGCCACTAACACAAAAAACCAATAATAAGCTTCTCTTACCTTAAAATAGTCCTCAATGTTAGGGCTTCTAGGAAGAGAAGAGGAGAGAAGAGAGTTTCTTTGAGCCAAAAGGAGAAGTACCACACAAACTGGTCATCACTAACTCAAAAGAATGTTATTGAAAAAGAACCAAAGTCGAACCATAGGAGAACTTCAGAGAGTTTTCTTTGAGAGGAAGAGAGGGAAATGAGAAATGAGAGAATGAGAAGGGGGTGGGGGCTACTAGGTGTTTATAGAAAAAAAATGAGATTTTTTTTAAGATAAACCCTTTCTATTTACTATTAACTCTTTTTAAAACACCTTCTATGTCCTCTAGGTCAGACAATGACTAAACTCATCATTAGACCAATTCTAGAAAATACCCAAGGTGTTTAGAGATAAAAGAAATGGCTCAAGGAAACTTTCTCAACTCCCAAAAATCCCCAACTTATGAACTTTAGAGTTTAATTAAAAGACTACTATTTTAATCAATGATACCCAAGCAACAGTACAACTTGCACAGAAATTTAATTATGACTAGAATTGACTAATCATAAATAAATTTGCAAGATTTCTAATTGTTTGCTCACTTTCACAATATACTCTTATACTATCAGTTCAAAAGACAGTTCTAATTTTGGTAGAATCTTCTACTAAAACTTACACCAAAATTCACCAAATATTCATTTATTACATTTTCATGAAATTAAATTTAAATTTCTCCTTGTAATTATTTCAAATCACTTAAACACAAGTTAGGAAAGTAACCGGTGTTACAGTTATTGTAATGTCCTTATTAACAATGTTGTTAGTAACTTTAGATCTTCATTATTTAAAGTACTTCAGTTATTTCAATTTGGTAGGTAAGTGTAAGCATTGCCATTTGTAACTAGTCCATATGTTTGGACATTTTGTCCAATGACTCTTCTTTAATATGAGTTTGTCATTATATCTACTTTTGTCATATTCAGTTGCATTTAATTTTTGCCTTATATGAAACTTTTGTTGGCAAATTGAATTCCCATGTTGAATTGAAAGCTTGAAACTCAATTATCAAATAATGACAAGCACCAAATGGATAAAAATAACAACTTTGATTAACTTTATAATAGTGTCATACACCCAAAGAAATAGTTCATGTACTACACTAATAATGTTGGAGTTATTCTCAAAAAACAACCCCTGGCATAAAGATACTAATATGAGGCTTTTTCTCCAAAAAAAACCCTAAGCCACTGCATAAGTTGTTGAGTAACTAATGTTGGGGGTTAGCTAACATACTTTTTAGCTTCTTGGCAATCCATGTAAAATTAGCATTAGAGTTCTTTGTTATTCTAATGCAAGTATATACAACATTATATGTCTTGATCTTAAAAGTAACTCCATCCAAGGTTGGGGATGCATGGATCCTCTAAGTACAATCTTCAACTACACACTCACAAGTCACCCTTGCCTTTTCATTTTTCACCCTCCCCAAGTGAAAGCCTTCTTGAAATAGCAATATCCTTTTCACTTCCTTGAAATGATTTACATCAATAAACAGTTGTCTAACTGCAAGCTTAACCTTGCCACTTAATTCCTCCTCATATGGTTTCCCTAAATTTCCCTTTATACATAAATTTCAGTCATATCATCATCCGAATGCACATTTCTAATTACATCTAATGTTTCATCAAAGTCACTTATGTAATCACTCTCCATCTCCATCCTCTCAAGTTGGATTATACTCACTATCAGAAAAGCCACTAAGGCTATTAAACACATTCTATGTCAAGTCTTCATCACTCATATACACTTCATTAGGACAAAGGTGGGATTTACAATATCATCTTCATCAATATCAACTATAGGAACCTCTCCATTACCATCCACAACACCAACAACTTTAGTAACAGGTTCATTCACACAATCATTCACAGGTTCATTAGAAGGTTCATTATTAGTTTCATACACATTCACATTCACATCCATAGGTTGCAACCAAAACGGATTCCTAGTTATAGTGACATACATATGAATATATGTACAATTTTATTCTCCACAAACATTTTCGAAATGTCTTTATTAGTCTGAAGGGGAAGGAATTTACTATTCCCGCTGCACATAAACCAAAGCACAAAGGGTGACAAAGGGGGAACCCTTCATTCTTTGCCAACAATTTGATCGCGTTGTGTGCATCAAACATCCCGAATAAATTAGGATTGAACGTTGCGTATCTCATTTGGTTGACAGCTTTTCTCGATAAAGTGGACCAAAATGTCCTTATTTCCTAGAAGAAGGCCCAAATGTGGTAACTCAGCCATTGTCTGACCTATGGTCCAACAATAACAACACATTAGTCAGCAAGGTGCTCCAAAAATGACCAAAAAAAACCCTAAAAGTAAGTGGTCCCTCACTCCCGCATAACTCATTGAGACATCAATGACAAAACAAAATTTGAATATAAACCTATATATAATGCATTTACTTACGTTGACAACGTGACTTCAAAACCCTTTTCGGAGATAAACCTTCAACACATTCCTCTTTTACATCTCCCAAACCTTAAAACACCTAAAAGCTACCAATTGAACCTAATGAGCAAATTAAAACAAACCTAAACCCACCAAAGTGACAGAGTTCAACCCGAATGCGAATTTGTTCTCCATTTTTTCCACCATTCGAAACCTTATTGCTCTAATGATGGATGATACTTTGCACAACACTATTAAAACAGGATTTTTTTTTTCAGGTTTTAAGTGCAACAAACATTTCTCACATTTACAAAGGGATATTTTGGTCTGATCAAATATAATAAAGACCGTTTGTTAATGGCGTTTAAGTAAGGGGATAGAAGCAATGCCAAAAATTGGAGAGGTATCAGGGCAATCCAAAAAAACATAGAAAGTGAGTGTAATTTACTCAAAAGAAAACGATAGCATAGGTGAGATTTTGTAAAAAAAAAAAAGGAAAAAAATTGATTTAGTAAAAAGAAAAATATGACATCTCTCACTCTCAAATGGAGTAGCGTAGCTTAACTTGATTATTAACTTTGTGCAATGTACATATAATATAACATATAAATAAAATTATAATAACTAAAAAAAACTATAACTTCGTTAGACCTTATAAAGTTATAAATCAATGAGAGATAGACTTAAAGAGAAAAATATACTTTGACCTATGAACACAGTTTTTTTTCTAACATCTTCAAGTCGCTTCAAATTTTGATTAAGTTAAATAGAGTTGAAGAGCGGACTTTCATTTATAATGCTTAAATCTGAAGATCAGATTTTAAATTCCTTGGTAGTTAGCTTATCAAATATTTCTATACCAAAAACCAAATAAGCAATATTTGTAAACTACACATAAAATAAATATCAGTAAATTAAGATGTTTTATTATTAGTATTATAAGATGAAATAATTTAATTTTCATAAACTATCATAATACAGATTTTTACTATGCCAACCAATTAATTAGAATTATTTTAGATTTAATTTTTAAAGTAATTATTGTAAGAGGCAATAGTCCTCCATGCATGATAATATGTGAATTGAAGATAGTATAAAATATTTACAATTAATGAATAGATTCTAACTAAATTTACAATAAAAGGCACAATTATAATTTTAATTTCCATTTACGATTACATTAAATGGCATTTCAAGAAAAGGATATGTGTTTGTCGATTTTGAATAATCATGTCAAGAGAAAAGATCATATCATCTAATTTTTTGTCCAAATGGAATTGAGATCTTGAAATACATGTCATGAGTAAAATTAGCAAGTAGTAAAATTTTAAATTATCTTTTAAATAGATCATTAATATTTATCACTTAAATGAAAGTAGTTATGAGTATAGTTTAATTTCAAATGTATCAAATTAAAAATAATGAAAAATTAAGACTGTCTATATATATATGTACAGGAGACTTGAACAAATCTCAACCGTGGATTGAAGCTTGAATATGATAATAGCCGTTGGATCTAATTAAATTTAACAACATAAAAGTGTTTAATAGAATTTAATTGCTCCCATTAATATTATTTATTATTTTATTGTACAATTTTTGATAATGTTAAGTTTACAATATATATTTCAAAACTAAAAGACAATAAAAAAGTTAGATATATAAATACTATAATAATAATATTTTTTCTTAAAACATAATAATAACATTAAATATTATAATATTATAAAAGTTAGATATATTTTAAAAATAATGATTTAATAAATACGTAGTTAAATTTAAAATGATTCATAATATTTTATTTTAATTAATAATTAAGGAAATAAATTAAAAATAAATTATTATGTATATACAAAAGTCTATTTTATTTTTTAATTTAGTTACTTTAAATATATATTTGAAATAATAATAATTAAAAATAAAGATTCTATGGATAAAATTTAAATATATAAATACTATAATAATAACTTAATATTATATTATTCAAAAAAGGTTTATATTTTTCAAACCTAATGATTTTATATATGTCATTAAATTTAAAACAAAACCAAAAGATGATTAAAAAAAAGGTTAGATATAAATAGTACACTAATAACATTAAATATTTTAAATTATAAAAATTAGATATATTTCAAAACTAATAATTTTATAAATATGTAGTCAAATTTTACAAATATGTTAATATATATATATATATATATATATATATATATATCTATAATTTATCTCTTAGATTCTATCTTTAAATATTATTTTAAATAATTATTATGAAGCATTTCAAATATAACTAAATACTCAAAAATTATTTTTTAATTATTATTGTTCATAAAATATATTACAAAGTAACCAATCTATATAGTTAAATAGAATTAAACCTGAGCATTAATATGATATTTAATGCTATTAAATATTATTTAATGCTTTATTTATATATTTAAAAATAATTATTAAATTAAAAGTATTTATTCCTAAATTTAATATAGATATATATACTTTAAAATTTCTTATATATATTATTATTTAAGAAATTAGTTTATAAAGTATTGTTTAGAAGAGAAAACGTGTGTGTGTGTGTGTATATATATATATCTATATATATTATAATATATAAAGTAATTTGTCTCTTAATTTTATTTTAAATAAATTATTATGAATTGTTTTAAATTTAATTAATATCTGAAAAAATCTTTTTAATTATTATTGTTCGTAAAATATTATAAAATAACCAAACTGAAGAAAATAGACTCATATATGATAATTTATTTCTTAATTTTTATCCATAATTATTATTTAAAATAAATTATTTAAATTTAACTATGTGTGTATCAAATCTTTAAATTTAATTATTATTATCCATAAAACATGTTTTAAAGCAGTCGATTAAAAATAAAATAAATTTGAGCATAAGTATTAATATAATCTTTTTCTTTATATAATAAAAGAAAGGTTGTTAAAGCAATTTTTCTTGCTTAAACTAAAGGTTATAAGTCATTCAAATTTTTCATTTAATATAGTTATATTAGTCTTCCAAACTTTGTATTAAATTAAAATTATAAAAATTATTTTTAGTTAGTGGGTTTTAAAAATTAAAGTTAAAAATAAATTGAAAGG
The DNA here is from genome assembly GCA_004329165.1 of Spatholobus suberectus. Lineage (NCBI taxonomy): Eukaryota > Viridiplantae > Streptophyta > Magnoliopsida > Fabales > Fabaceae > Spatholobus > Spatholobus suberectus. Next base: position 58,104 of record QUWT01000231.1, on the reverse strand, counting down.
TCATCATTTCTCCTTTAATGGATAATTAAATTTTTTGTAAAGTCCAATGTACTATTTTAAGTCTAATTAATCCTTTGATTAGTTTCGTAAAATTGAAAAAATGCTTAAATCATTATTGTGTCTTTCTTTCTTATATATTCTTCCACTGAGGTTTATGGTCGACCAGCAGGTGTATTCTTTGTTCTTTATCTTTTCATTTGTTTATCTTTCTTTTCTTGGCTTTGCACTTTCTTTCTCTCATTTTGTTCTTGTGGTTTGATAGAAAGATATTTTTGCTTAATATGTGCAGCAATGAAACTTTCTGTGTAGATAAGGAAAAAAGTTCTTACAATGTATCATTCAATGAAATTGGCGAAGAATGAGAAGTGAGAATTGAGAACCAATATTAGGTACGTCATCTTACTCATATTTTTTATTATTTCTTTGTTTTTTTTATAGATATCATCTTTGTGTTTTTATTTTTTTTCTTTTCTCATTTTACTGTTATGTTATTTATGTTTTGATTATTATTATTCATGCTTTCATATATGTTCTTATATTTTTCCATTTACTATTATATTATAAATAATGTATATATTTTTAGTCTTTCTCATTTTGAGTAACAAAAAATTAATAATCTTACTTTTACTCTATATCTTCAGCTTACAATATTTTTTTTGGTTTAACAGGACATAAAAGGAGCATATTATTGTTACAACTTTACAACTTATTCATTAATTTCTTTTTTATAATATTTTTATATAATTCACTTAACACAATTAAATGAATTTTGTATAGTTAAATTATCTAATTAATTATTTTAATTTTTTCTACTTAGTTCAATTGCCTAATTATATGTTTATACATGTTGTTTATATGCTTATTATATACTTTGATGTTTATTAATTGTTCCAAATAATCATAAAATTAATTAATTTAGACTAATATTTTTTCTATCTCTACAAGGTTTACTTTTAATAAAGAATTAAATTGATTACATTAATATAACAATTACACAATTTTGATAATTAAAAGTTAATATAATAACAATAATCATAAATAGACCCTTTCAAATTTGTAAGGGTCAATTTTAACATTATAATTTTTTATTCTTATAAATTTAAACCTTAATAAAAATAACAACAACAGTAACAACAAATAGTAAAATTAGTAGCAGGTTTACTTAATTGTATTTCATAATTTTTTCCTCACCTATATAATATTTTGAAAATGACTATTAAATTAATGCAAAAACATTACATTTATTTTTTAGGTAAATTATGTTAAATAGTACATTAATTAATTAATTAAATAGTACCTAATTTATAACACTGGTTAAATTTAATGTATAATTAATTAATAATAATAATAATAATGGAGTTTTTTTATATTGGTCAATTATAAGGCATTATGATTTTTTATTCTTATAAATTCATACCTTAAACAATAATAAATACATATTATATATCATAAATATAAACAGTTGTAGAGTATACAATAATAGTGTAATTATTATTATGAATAGCATTGTCTCTCTGAATTTACTTAGAATGAGAAAAAAATAAAAATATGAAAAATAGTATGTAATAATATTTAAAAATTAGTAACACACATAAATAATAATTTTTATAGATAAATATTCCTTATAACATTTAAATTATAAGATATAAAGTCTAAAAACATATAATAATTCTCATAGATAAATAACTTTAAAAAGTAGTAAGTAATGAAATTAAAATTAAATAACAACAACA
>QUWT01000231.1:0-49058 GCA_004329165.1 Spatholobus suberectus | reverse complement strand
GTAACTTATTTAATTTGAAGAATTAATTAATTACTTATTTTTATCAACTTTTTGAAGGAATTTTTAAAAAACACAATGATTTCTATTGAAAAAAGTAGTTCCCATGTATGTACTTAGTCCCTCAACATATCAGAATTTATTTTTAATATTTGAAAAATCATTTCTAACTTTTTTGGTTTTTTTTAATAAAAAGTTTTTTTTTAAAAAAACAACCCACATTTTTTTAGAAATAGATGAAATTCACAATTCTGTCTAATTTTATTTTTGAATCAAACATTAAAAAAATAAAAAAATTATAAAAGGGAAATGTTTTTTTAGAGTTTAATAAGTGTACATTGTCAATTTAAAACTATCAACTAATTGAAAATTTTCCTTGATATATTTTTCAGATAGTTAATCAAAGTCAATAAACTGATTATACATAATAATTTTTTATTATATGGCAGTGTAAAATATTTTATAGTGTTGTATATATTACTATTCTCTCTCTCTCATTTATGCAACAACAAAGAAACAGGAAAAGAGAGAGAGAGAGGAAGTTAATGCTAGTTTTTCTACATAAAAAGTTAAAAGTACGTTGAATTAGGAAGAAGAGAGAGAGAAACAATTTAGGGGTGTTCTTTGGATTGGGATTGACTTGATGAACCTAATAATATAAACCAAACCAATTAAATAAGTTCAAATTGGTTTGATTAATTGATTCATTTCACTTTAAATTCAAATCAAATCAACTAATTATAATTGATTCAATTCTCATATCTATCTTTTTTCAACCTGAAACCAACCAAATACCCAATCAACAATTTTTTAACTTTTATATTAATACATTTTAGACTTTGGTATTTAATTATCTTCTATATTGTCTTTTTTTTTCTTTTCATGTATTTTGATTTTCTTTATGATCTTAATTTGATCATGTTTATGATGTAATTTTTTTTTTTATCATATTTTGGTTAAAAAAAGTAATGATATATATAAAGTGATAACAATGGGTGGAAATAGGCCAGGCCAAGCTTTGATAGGCCTGAACCGATCTTCATTAAAAGATGATTTTTGCTATTTACACCTCCTTATTTACTAAGCACACCCTTCCTTTTTTTTTTATTAGTATTTTTTTATTACCAAATATACTCTTTTAACTCTATCTTTTGCACCTCCATGTTTATTATTCTTTAAACCCTATCTATTTTTGCACCTTATCTTTATTATTCTTCAAACCCTAATTTTGAACCCATCTTGACCCATATTCAATATTCTTTAAACCTTGATTATGTAATACCACGTTTTCCATCAAATTGTATGTGATACTGTACATTTTCCTCTATGTGACATTGCATTATTTTAAGGTACGTACAATATCAACTTCATCTATTATACGTTTCAAAGTTCGTGACACATTGTCTTATCACAACTTTCAATTTACAAATGCATGCATTCGTTAATTTATCATACACATACAGTATCAGTCTTTAAATTTTTAACTTTTTTGATGAAAGACAATCAATCGCATACGTTCAAGGTAAATTTTTTAATCATAAAATCGCGTGTGTTCAATAACAAATATGTTCGCTTGAATTATTTTTGTTGTTACTATCGAAAATCACTTTCCCAAACAACATCTTCCAATTCCAGAAAGTAATTTTCAGAACCATGTTCTAAGACATAGTTCTAGAAATTATTTTCCAAAATTGGAAGATGTTATTTTGGAAAGTGATTTTTGGTACTTTTTGATTTTCTTTATCTCGTTATAAAAGGGTATTTAAGTAAATTCAATACAAAAAAAGGAGAAGGGAGATGTGCTTAGTACATAGGGAGGGTGTAAATAGCAAATGCCAAAAAGATAAAACCTAATGCTACCTTGTTTTCTTATAAGGCCTATAAAAGGTTGGTACTTGGTAGGCTTATTGGCTTAAGTAGGTTTGTTGATCTAAAAAGGCTTATTAGTAATTACATTTTTTTTTATATTATTATATGTAATATATGTATTATATATAATTATGTATATATAATATAATTATATATATATAAGGCCTAAGGTCTAACCTTTTTACCTAAATAGGTTTTTTAAAAGCCTAAGCCTAACCATTTTAATAGATGAGTCAGGTTAGACTAAGCCTTATGCAGGTCAGGCTATAGGTCCCTAATAGGTTGTCTGACCTATTTACACCCTTAGTGATAACTATAGAAAAACTAAATATTAAATAAAATAAACAATTAATCATTAAAGAATAGGAAATATTTTTATCTTACATTAATATAAAATTAAAAAATTATATAAAATAGACAATAAATAAAGATGCAGAGTTAAAAAATATAATTTTTTTTTATCATAACTCGATGATCCATCCCAAACCCACATGATCATAATTGAATTAATTGGTTTGGTTTAGATTTGCTTTAAAAAAAAATAAAATTAAAACCTATACCAAACCAATCCAATTAAATATGATCAGTTCTAATTTGATTTTAGGCTTAATTACACTTGTAGTCCCTCAAGTATCATAATTGTTTGATTTTGGTCCCGCAAGTTTTAATTGAGCAAATTTGGTCCCTAAGCATCACAATCATGTAATTTTGGTTCATCCATTAAAAATTTAATAGATTTTATTGACGTGGGAAATGATGTGGTGACATGATGATCTAACACATATGCTAACACATCACTAACATGTTGACATGACATACTGATATAGCATGCAAAAATTAGATACGAAATTTACAAAATATTAATATTAAGATTTGAACCCCCAGCTAGGGGTGTAAACGAGTCGAGCTTAGTCGACTACTTAAAGTTTAGACTTGACTTGTGTTAAGACAAAGGATGATCTTAAGACCTTTATTTTATTTTGATAATAACAAACAGTCTAATGCTTAATCATTTGATCACACGCTTTTACTGTATGCTTTCTCAATTGTCTGTTCACACGTGTATGTTAAAATTAAAGATGTTATGCTGACTAACCCCTTCAGACGATGTATTCCAAAATATGTTGAATTGTTTATTTATTCAGAAGTATTGTTACATGAGAACCTTTTCTGTTTTTGGAGTTCGCATTCCTACTCCTTGAAAAAGAAGATATCTACGTATCTTCACTGAAAAGGTTTAGCTTTATGCTAAAAAGAAGGAACTATAGTACAGTTGTCAGTACGAAAAGTGAAAATATGTCCACTACAACAAGATTGAGTACGAGAAAGGCTAGATAAGTAGACTGATTTATCTTATCAGTATGACTGGTTGGTGAAAAGCATTAAATGCAGCATTTAATGCTCCAACGTCTATTTTCTTCTTTTTACAACATCAGATGAAGGATGTCTCTAAAAGCATTCACAACGGGCATCTTCGGGAGAACACTATAAATAGAAGAGAAGATCATTGTCAAAGATACGAAACTCTTGGCAAATTCTTTTTACTCTCATTTTGTAAACTTGAACAAATTCTTCTTGTAACAAATTCTTGAGCTTCATTGTATATTCGTCTGATAAGACACAACTAAAAGTGTGATACCCTTAACCATTTCTCAGTGAAATTGGTAGAAGCCTGAAGAGGCTTTGAATCAAAGAATACTTAGGTATTTGCTTGGAGAGGCAAGTAAAGATTGCTTGGGTTGAGCTTGAAGAGGCTTGGATAAAAGAATACTTGTAATTTTTTTAAGTTATAGTAGGACTTGGTAGTATACCAAGAACTAGACGTAGTTTCTGGGGTGAGACAAACCAGCATAAATTTCTGTGTTTCTCTCTTTCACATCTTCTATTTGTTTTCATAAATCCCTTTTAAAAATATTTATCATTTATCCTTCAGACGAAACACCTATTTGAAAAGGTTGTTAAGATAAAGGACGAATTTATAACCCTAATTTATTTTGATAATAACAAACAGTCACAAACAGTTTTTTAAACAATCATCTGATTACTCGTTTATATTGCACATATTCGTTATCGTCTAACCACGCATTCAATATCATCTTTCTTTCTCTGTAAAGATTTAATAACTAACTCCATTCAGACGATGCTTTACTTATCTGTGCTCTGAAGTTTTTAAAAGTGTAAAACCACCTCGAAAGAAAAGAAATCTACATGCCTATCCTCGAGAAAAGTCTACTTTACGCATAAAAGAAGGGATTTGTGTGCAGTTGTCAGTATGGAAAGCAAATATGCCCACTGCTACAAGATTGAGTACAAGAAAGACTAGATAAGCAGACTACTTTATTTTATTAGAGTGTTTGGTTGGTGAAAGGCATTAAATACTGTATTTAATGCTTCAACGACTCTTTTCTTCTTTTATGTCACCAAGAAGAAGGATGTCCCCTATAGCTCTCACAACGGACATTTTTTGGAGAACTCTATAAATAGAAGAAGAGACCTCAATCCCAGTAGTTGATAATGATAGTGCGTGAAACTGTTGAAAAACTCTCTCATTTTGTAATCTTTAAATACATTATTTGTAAACGCTTCTTTGTGCTTCATTGTATGTTCGTCTAATAAGACGTTAGCTTAAGTGAGATAACTCATAATCAACCATTTCTCTAAGAAATTGGTAGAAGCCTGAAGAGGCTTTGATTCAAAGAATACTTGGGTTTTTGCTTGGAGAGGCAAGTTAAAGACTACTTGAGTTGAACCTGAAGAGGCTTGGTTAAAAGAATACATGTAACTTGTTTAAGTTAGTGAGACTTGGTAGTTTACCAAGAACTGGATGTAGTCTGTGGGAGAGACGAACCAATATAAACTCTTTGTGCTTCTCTGGCTTGCGTTTTTCTTTCATCTTTATTTAAAACTCTTTAAAAATCTTTTGTTTAACCCTTCAGACAAAACATTCTTAAAAGGTTTTTGGGAAAATTTGGTATGACATAATTCAATTCCCCTTCTTGTGTTATTTCTGTGTTTTGCAAAGGTTTTGCAATTTTTTTTAACAACTCAATTCAACTCCCCTTCTTGCGTTGTTTTTGTGGTTTACGACTTGTGTAAAAAGCTTGAGCTTGATTTGTTTAGCTCATATAGAACTTAATTATATTTACTTTTATGAAAATTTTTCTTAAATTAATTTTTAGATGACTTTTACGATGCACCAGTTTGGCAAATTTCTTTGAAAATTTTAGAATGACCAAAAGATCCTCCTTGCCCTCCTCCTCCTCTATCGCCTCCATCTCCTCCCCTATCTTCCTCACTGCCTTTGCACTCGTTCTTCTCGCCATCATCTTTTCCCTCATCTACCTCCCTGTCCCCTAGATCTTCACCCTTGTAATCGTCGTCGTCAAGTCCACCTGGGGCCTCCAACCCCTCGACTTAAGTGCCTCCTTTACCAAAGGAATGAGACTTGTCGCCTCCTCCTCCTTCTTTTTTGCCTCACTAGAAGCTTACATGCAAGAGGAACGCATCAACAACAATGTTAATCAAAACCACCTTGCTGAAAGTGTGTGCCAAGGTGGTCCCAGATGAACATTATGCTTGCGAGCTCTGCTCACATTGATTCTAGCAGCCGAAACCTTCACATATCAAGTTTGAGTTGATTCAAGCTACAGCTTCACTGATCCGCCATCCCTCACCATGATCTTCGTCACATTAGGGTGGATTTCCACCGTGTGTGCCCTTACGTTGTCAATTCCATCGGTCTTCGCCATGAGGTGGAAGCAATTGGAGGGCTCTTCACTGCCACGTTGGTGTTAGACCGAAATGGGAGCTCCAACATGCGACTTCAGAGCTTCTTGCCAGTGATCCCCAACAGATCCTGAGCCTCCGACATAGGGTTCCATTGTTGCGATTCTTTGATTTGTATTACCCTAAGCAATTTGTGATAAATAAAAAGGTGAGTAAATACAATTATGCTTTTAAATAAATTTGAAAATACAATTAACTCCTTAAATTGATACACTACCTGTAATCTACACCACTGATTATTAAAATAATAAATCCAACGATTGTTTATAACTAGACCACCATAAACCACATGATGATTTAGTGGTCCACTGTAGTCGTAGTCTAATTTTTAACTTTATCAATTTAGTATTTATTCAAAATTTTAATACTATATGATAATCTACAAATAAAAATATGTGCTCAACATGTGACATGTGAAATTCAAACATTCTAGACTATTTCATTTCATAATCCAATAAATAAATAATTCATAACTTCTTGACTACTATAAAAAAGAAATTTCAAAATTATTTTTAATACTCTCAACAAATTTTTACGTATTTCCATAATAAATATATAAATAACAAAGGATAGCAAAGTCCCTATCATTTATTTAAATAAACGAGTTATTCACGAGCCGTTAATGTTGGGTTTATAAAGATTAGGCTTGACTAATTTAAATAATCAAGCCAAATCTTAAGCTTGGGTTTGTTTATTTAATTAAATAAGCGAGCTTGAACGAGCATTTAATAAGTTGAACTCAAATAATTCATGAATAACTCAGCTCATTTACACCCCTACTCCTACCTTTTCACCCCTATCATTACCACTAGGCCAAAATGTTAATTTGATATATAAATGAAAATTAAATGTGAGACCAAAATTGTACATATATTTATTACTACTAAATAAATCATTTACACTATATATAACTTAATTTATATTTATTAATATTAATTTATTATTATGTACTAATAATAAGAAATATTAATAAATTAAATATTAAATAGTAATAAATTATAAATTAAAATTTATTAAATACTAATACATTAATAAATATATAATAATAATATTAAACATTAATGCATATAAATTAATAAATATATAATAATAATATAAAAATTAATATTAATTATAGTAAATTAATTTATATTGATACTTTAATAACTTATACTTTATTATTTTATATCTTTAATATTAATTTATTAATATTAATATTAATATTATTACTATATATTTATTAATTTACTAGTATTTAATAAGATTTAATTTATAATTTATTAGTATTTAACAATTAATATTATCAGTATATATTAATAAATATAAATAAAGTTATATATAGTATAAATAATTTATTTATTAGTAATAAATATACGACAATTTTGGTGTCAAATTTAACTTATATATAATATAATTTTGATTTATATCTTGAACTAACACTTTGGCTTAGTTATAATGGTGGTTGTGTTGGGATGAATGGGTGGAGGTTCAAACTCCATCACCAAATTTTGTAAATTTATTCTCCAATTTTTGCGTTCATAGTTTGACATATGGACAAAAATTGCACAATTGCCATACTTTGAGAACCAAATCTGCCCAATTAAAACTTGGGAGAACCAAATTCACAATTTGTAATACTTGGAGAACCAAAAATGCAATTAAAGGGAGTGTATCAGATTGGGATTTTAAAAGATTTTAAAAGAATTTTTTTGGATAAAAAATTCTTGTGGTATTCAATCAAAAGTTTTGAATAATATAAATAATTCTAGTGATATTCAATCATGATTATTAGGATTTTTTAAAGAAGATAACAAAATCTGGTGGTATTCAATTGAGATTTTTTACCACTTACAAAAAGTCTTCGTATATTTAAAAACATACAAATTTTGATGAATTATTTTATAAGGTGGATTTTGTGTGAATTTTTAGTAAGATGTATAAATACTATACTCATCCAACAATCTTATCCAGATTCTTAAGACTTTTTTACTCTTTTGTTCCTTCTTTTTTGGCGGCTTGCTGGATTTTTTTTTTCTCTCATCACATGTAATTCCTTCTTTCTTTGATAAAGGTGGTATAGACGTTGGTATAGTATTTAGCCATATATATTTTTTTCTAATCCAACACGCCTTCTCTATAATTAAGTAAAAGACCTTTTATTTGTTTTTATCAACTTGTTAAAGACGAATTCATTGTGTGCATATATATAAAAAATTTCCCAACAAATCCCAACTGTGTTTTGTGATCAACCTACCAAATTCAATAATATTTAAAATATGGTGAAGTAAATATCTTTTAATAACCAATATATAGCTTTACGGGGAAGAATCCAAATTGTAATGCCAAAAAGGGATAATGCCACTACTCACGGCCGCACTGTGATGTTTTACCTCACATACGCTATTCTATAATATATTTCTTCTTCCTTATTTATTTTTTTTTTTGATTATTTGTTTGTTATTTCGGTTAAATGGTGCTTTAACTGACGGATTGTTAGTTTGTTTGGTACAATCTTTTCTTTGTTTTTGTTTTTGGCTTGCTTGCGAATTGTTATATCATAGCTCTATTTTGACTCGCTTGCTAATTACTCAAATCGGATGGACAATGATTTTTTTTTTTTTGGTACAGGGATGGACTATGATTTAATTGCTTTAAGTTGTTAAATTATAATTGAAATCAATAATATTTTAAATAGGGATGTAAACGAGTTTGAGCTGAGCCAAACACTTAAAGTTTAGGCCTGACTTATGAAAAAAATTTAAGTGCTCAACTTGACTCATTTATTTAAAATGAGCCTTATTGAAAGCTTAAGCTTGACTTGTTTGAAAAATATAAGGCTTGAGCTTGGCTTGTTAACTAATTTATAATTTAATTGTTTTTGTTTTATGAAAAAATTTCTTAAATTTTTAACTTTATCATTTAATATTTAATAAAAATTTAATACTATATCTACAAATAAAAATATGTGCTTAACATGTAGCATGTGGAACTCAAACATTTTACATTATTACATTTTCATAATCAGTAAATAAAAATTCATAACTTCTTAACTATTACAAAAAATAAATTTCAAAAATATTTTTTAATACTCTCAACAAAGTTCTATATATTTTCATAATGCAAAGAATAGTAAAGTTTTCAATCATCAATTTAAATAAACGAGCTATTCATGAGTCATTAATATCGAGCTCGTAAAACTTGGACTTAGTTCACCTAAATAATTGAGTCAAATCTCAAGCTTGGGTTTGTTTATTTAATTAAACAAACAAGTTTGAACGGGCATTTAATGAGTAAAACTCGAATAGTTCACAAGTAGTTTAGCTCATTTACACCCCTATTTTTAAATAATAGAGTTAGGGTTTACTTTTTTTTCTTAACAATAAATTGGGTTCACATTTTATACAATATCAATATTCAATATAAAGAATTTATATTGTCAATTGATTCAAAGTTATTTTAAATACATTTTTAAATAATTATTATAAAAATAATAAATTTATTATATATAATAGTATGTGATTAAATGATAATGTAAAAGATTAATATAAAATCAATGTATTTTGGTTAAATGTTTATAAATACCTTGTGTAAGAAAAATTCTATTTAAATAACCCAAATCAATATTGTAGATTTCTTTATTACTTTCACAAAATCAAGCTACAATCAACTAGTTATTAAAACATTAGAAAATTGTATTGGTTTTACTTCTTTTTTATTTATGCAAACCTTATCATGTCTTTGTTATCTTTTCATTAACTCTTGTAACTTTGAATGTTTTTTAAAAATTCATGAGATCCTTTCAAATCTTATAAATCCATAAAATCTTTTCAAAATTTTTCATTTCTTATGATATCCATTAAAATCCAAAATTACAAAATCTTAATTATAAAAGTCTTTTAAAAAAAATTATCTTATAAGTCATTACATTTCTATATAGTCTTTTAAAATTCACAAGATTTTTTTATGTCAAAATAGTCTTCTAAAATCGCAATCTAATATACCCACTAAGTCTTGATTTTATCTTAAATCCAAACCAAATCAACCCATTGTGGAGCATTGTATACGGCATTTGTTTGGAGTCTTTTACGTTCACAACATTCTATCTTTCCTGTCATCACACAAAGCATCCCAATGTGGAAGTCCCAGTCCTTACGTTCAATCATTCATACGTAGAAACACATCACTTACCTCCTCCTCATAGTGTTATAAATTAAAGCTAAATTGGGTTCCTCTCTCAGGTGCATTCAACTTATAGCTGGATCAAGAATTTTCTTTCCAACCGCGCGGAATGAAAGGTATGTGTCTTTCTCCCAAAAAATTTGTGTGAATTTGTGCATATGATATCTTCAGAATATGATCGTTTGATATATTGGCTATTTTATTTTTTTTATAAATATGAATATGAATTTTAGAACATAAAGCCAATTTTTCGTATCTTTTAAATTTTGGTTCAATAAAATTGATTTTAGGTATATGGCTTATTAAAGTTTTTAAAATACATCTATACTACTATTTTAGCCTGTGCATTACACAAAATAAATATTTATTTTCTATAACTCTAATTTATAATAAATAAATATTTTTGAATATATAAATTATATTATAATTAAAATTCATAATAAATAAATATTTTTTTAACATATAGATTATATTTTAAATTTATAATAAACAATTATAGTAATATAATGTTAATTTTTAATTATTAATAATTTCTTTTAAAAAATATTAAAATTCAATTTAGAACTAAATATTTTGAAAATGGTATATTGAAAGAGATAAGAGGTTAAAAATATCCCTAAAAACATTCTTATTGAAGAATGATAGCTAAAAATGCTTTCGTTAAAGAATAACAACTAAAAATACTCTCGTTCAAAATAGTTATTCTAATTTATATATATATATATATATAAGGATATAGAGGATTTCAGCTTTAAAAGTGCTTTTTACTTTTAAAATATCATTTCTAATCACAAATTAATTTTAAAATAATAAACAGAACCTGAAGCATCTTATTTTATTTTTTTGTTACGTTAACGTCTTCATTTTTACTTTTTATTAGTTCTATATATGTTCAACTTTATGGTAGGAAAGGTCCTTTTATATGTTCACTATATACCGATTATAATTCAATTTCATTTTAATTTATTATGAACTTTCTTTTGTGAAATTTGCATTGCGCCTTAACCCTTGGTATATACACGGAGAAAAATCAGCTAACGTTAAAGACTTACAGTCCATGACTTATTGAATCTATAAAATCCAATGAAATGTGCAGCACATCTTCCATTTTCTTTCTTCTTTAGGCATAGTCTAGAAGCCACTTTGTAAATACTAAGCGTGTTAGTGGGTGTTTGGTTTTGCGTTCTCCAAAAATGAATGCACGTCCCTTGAAGCAAATACAGATAACTTCTGCCTCTTTTTCACCTATCTGACATGAAATTACTCATACACGTGCGTTTTCAACACAAAAGCAAGTATACTCTTAAATAAATACGCATCTTAAAATCAATTATCTGTGTGAAAGAGAAGTATACTGTCCAACTTCTATAGAATGTGTATATATAGTTATTTTTTCTTAGTTTACAGTATTTGGAAAACATGTTTTTCCTTAAGTGTGAAGTCATGAAACATTGATGACTTGGTGTGTTACGCCCCTCAACAAAGCAAAACTTTTAGACGACTATTTTTTTATCTCTTCACTTTTCTTCTTTTTGCTGACGTAATAAACTTTATATATATATATATATATAATTACACTAGTATAACTTATATCAATTATTACATTACCAATAATTTTATGTAGAATATGATTTTTATTGATTCAATTGTTGAATTATAACTATATGTATTATCTTAGTTAATTATTTGTTTCAGATTTTGTCAAAATTGAACAATAATAGGAACGTAATTAAAATGATTTACATTCTCGTATATTTTAAAAGTATATATTATGTTAATTTTGATGTATATGAATAAGATAGCAAATAATTTTGGATTAATTTAACTTTTTGCATATATGATTTATGTGAAATGAATTTTATATCAATAATTAATTTTAAGATATAATTATTTAACTAAAAGTTATTGAATAATATAATAATAGATATAAGTAGGCATGATAATTAAATATCAATATGTGAGTATACCTGTCCAATTTCGATCCAACTTTAATTGAAAAAACTCACTTTGACTGGGGGATGGGAGCAGGTTTGAGGATGTAAGCCCCAAAACCCACTTTGTCTTTGGAATCCACCCTCGTTGCATCCATATATGTATGTATGATTGTACAATCTAAATTTACTTCTTTCACTTTCATATAAAAATGATATATTATATCATATTTAAATGGTTAACTAAAATTAAAAGAAAATACACATTATTAAAGAGTTGAAGTGGCACATGGATGAAAATGTACACATATCTATATTCAATGAAGATCCCTTAAGACAAATAACAAGATAAATTTTGAAAAATTATATAAGAATTATTGACAATTGGTAAACTTAATTGTAACTCTTGACTTGTGTGTATATACTTGCGCTTAGGCCAGTGATTGAATTTCTTAGCAAATTCTTTACGTTAAGTTCCAATACCTAAAGGTTTAAATTAATAAAAGGAGAATTTGCATAACTAACTTGATTTAAATGGGGAGCTCCTATGGTTTTGGGCTGGTGATCTTATTCTTTGCTTTTGGTAATTGGCGGTCTCTCAAATGGTGGATGGGAAATATGCTTCCAAGAAAATACTCTAAAACCTAAAGTAATAGTAGATGGCATATTTGGGAAGGATTGATTTTGACTCATTCCACTGATGTCATTGAATGAACTACGTATATATCCTTATAATTATTACACTATGTATTTTAGTAATCACACATAACCACTGTATAGATAAAGAATTATTCCAAAAATATTGCTGAGATTTAATCCTTCTTGTTAGGACCAAATCAACATTGCAGCAACCGACATAATAGTCTTGGAGTCACATTAGCCTAGGACGAGAATATCACCGTCTCAATCTCAAAATTTATTATGATTCTTTAGGATCACAATAATAACATTAAAATAACCACCAAAGATTAAGTTGATTAAACCGTGTAAAAAAAAAGTTGATTAAACCATCACAAAACAACCCTTTAGCTACTTAGCCGTCATTTTTTGAAAATCAGAGTCTCACCTTTCTCTTTTGTTTTTCAAAATTTTGTTTCCATCATGAAAAAGGCAGAGAACAATAATATTATATGACCAAATAGATGAATTTGTTTTTTAATAGTCGCAAGAAGATAATCTTCCCTTCTAATGGAAAATGAAAAGGTGGATATTGTTAATTATTGCAGTATACAAAAAATTCATCCCTCTCCTTCCTCAAGATAAATGAAGCACCAAAACTTGTATGTGGTTGAAATAAAGAGGGAAAAAAGATGTCTAAACAAAACTAACCCTTAAAATTAATGTACCGGGAAAAAAATGCATCTTTATACTTAATAAAATTTTAAGAATATAATTATGTGTAAAATTATTAAAAAATTGAAAAACACTGGGGGTTGTTGCCGGAAGGCCTTTGAAAGATCCGTCCATCTAAGGCTCCATGAAACTGAGGGACGCGGAAGAGTAAAGCCTCCCAAAACCCATGCGTTTTTGGCTCCATTATCTTTTACCTCCTAATTTTATTATAATGTATTAGTTGGTATTTACATTACAAGTATAAAAGTTGAGAGTGAGTGTGTGTGTGTATTCACCAAATTAAATGAATGATATGTTTTAATCTTTAACTTCTCTTATTTCTATTAATCTCAATTATTTCTTTTATTTTGAAATTTTTATTAAAAATATAAATAAAACATAGATAACTGAAAAAAAAAAAAAATACTTGTATGTCCTCTTACTTTCATAGTGAATAGCTAGAAAATTTATTTTTCTTCTCATTTGCCAAAAAAAAATCCCATCCCTATAACTTTATTTAGTGATAAAAAAAGCATAGGTCACTACGGTTTGGAAAAAAAATAAATCTGCAATAACTTTTATGATGTTAATGGTTTAGATTTATTTTTAGAGCTACTTTCTTAACAGAGAAATAAAAAGAGAATGTCTAATCATTATCAAGCATCAATCATATAAGTGATGTCAACAATTATAATAACCATTATTATTAACAATAAAAAAAAACAATTATAATAAGTATTATTACAGTAAGGAGAAAGTTTTCAAAATCATAATTAACAACATTTTATTTAAAACCAATAGTTTTCCAAGAAAAATTAAATGAATTAATGGCTTTATAATGACTTAAAAGAAAATGAGAAAATTCATTACAAAGGATTAATTGTATTTTGAAATGTAACAAAAAAAAATTGTATTTTGAAAACCTAGAATGAAAATGATAAAAAATTCTCCAAAAATTTTAACAAAGAATGTCGCACGTTCATTAATAATGAGCTTTAAACTTATGTGATTGCTAAGAAGTCCCTACTCAAACCATTTTTTCTCCAAGCTTATCGAATCCAAAGCATAAAAAATATGTTTAGCAAGCATATTAGCTATTATATTCACAAATCACAATCATATCTTTGCTGCCCCTTAAAAGCTTTCGCGTATATATTTAGTAATAACTCAAATGTGGTTAGTTAGTGGTGGCTTTTATTTTCCTGTCCTTTGATAATAACTTGACCCAAGTTGATGAATTGAAAGTCAATGTTAAAAAGCCATAAATTATGGGGAATATTCATTGAAATTTAGTTCCCCGCGGGTGAGCTTAATGTTGCCCGCTGTCACAATAATGTGCCACGGTGCTTCACTTTTGTTCAAACCCCGGGGAAGGCAGATTCCATTTTACTGTTTTGCATGTGTACCATCATCTGTAGGAGTAGGATCACTTTGGAAATCGAAAGGCAACAACTATTGTTTCTTTCTTCCTATCCATGCTTCTGTATCCGAACAAACATTTATATGGATATTCAAAATCTAAATCACTAGATAAAGATTCAAAGGAAGCTCACCAAACTTCCATTAGTTCCTTCAGTCCTCGGAGCTGGGATTAGGATGAAAACATGATGGATTGGGGGTAAGCTTGACTATTTTTATTTTTGTTTCTATTAAAGGTAGGGCGATTTCAAGGCCGAGTTTAAAAGATATGGATATGAAGAATTAAAATTCTAACTTCATTTCTAACGGGATTGAAGAAATCTATGATTATTCCTACTACCAAAACCATTGTCGCAATTGTTATCATTATCATTGTTGCTACTACCGTTTTTACTATCATGGCTACCACTGTCTCTATCATTATCCCTATTACTATCACTATTTTTTATAAGGATAACTTTATCATTACATACAATTTATATGATTATCTATTAAATTATTTGTAATACACCAAACACAAGATAAAAAAAAAAAAAGGTTTATCATGTTTATATATTTTCCTACTCTTATCTTGCCCTATTACCCTTAAGCTATTTTGTTATCATATATATACTTTCTTAATTATTTGTCTCTTTAATTTAAAGATTTGTTCTTATTCATGAATGAAAGATGAATGGTTGATTTTTTAATTGATAATTGTTAAGGCTATAGTAAATTATGTACCTTTCATTCTATGCTTCATTCCCCCATGTGTATCTTATCATCACGTGTTAAAATTGTTATCATTAACTGTCCTGTAAAAGTTAGATTTAGATCTGACAACATTTGGGTTGAGTACAGTTTTAATAGTAGTTTATGACAATAAGTTGAAGAGGGATGTGTAAAATATTACGTCGTTAATTAATAATGAGGAAATCATTCATTCTTAGCTAAATATGAAATAACAGCTAAAAATAATCTTTTTTTAATATTATATTGTGTGTAAATGTAATTTTTTTGGGGGGTCGCGGGTCTCATCACTCATCATAGCTCGTACCAACTCCAAAATCCAACGGATGTTTTTCACAAAATTTTATGTACAAAAGTAATAACATAATTACCTCTTTTTTCATTTTTTCAACTAACAAAAGTTAAAAAAAAAACTTACAAACCTAATTACCTCTCTTTTCATTTTTTTTCAACGACCAAAAATAAAAAGCTTGTATTCACTTTTTTTTTTAGTATTTTTAATATTATTCTTAAATAAAAACTGGACTTTTATTTCGCCAATTAATGTTAATTTTTATAATGTATTTGGTTTGAAAAAAAGAGATGAGAAAGGAAAGATAAGAAAAATAAGGTATCTTTATTGATTCAAGAAAATAAGAGGAGAGAAGAAGTTGCATTATTTCATAAGAGGAGGGGAGAAAATATAAGTAATATATCGTTTTGTCTTTATAAATATTAATTATCAAAAAGAGAGTTAAAATAATATTTTAAGATAATTAATTGAGTAAAGTTTAAAATTTATAAATTATTTTTTGTCTTTGCTAAATCCTCCCAATATTGAGAAAAAAAAAAGAAAGAAAAGAGATATTTTAACTTTCTTGTCGTTCCTTCCTCTTCTTCCAAATTTTTAAATTAAACGAAGTAAAATTACAAAAAGAGAGTCTTCTTCTCTTTTCTTTAATTTTCTCTAATCAAATACATCGTTAATGTCAATCTTTATTGCTTAAATTAATGAAATAAAATATTAATATTAACATAAAAATACCTAATACACTACACCTAAGTTTTCTCCTTCGCAATATTGCACTTTCAGTGGCCAATTTTTGGATAAAAAGTGTTTGATAGCCTTGGGATATATTTTTGGTGATCCCAATGATATATAAAGAGTGTTATATATCCTTGGAATATATGCATCTTTAAAAAGAAGAGAGAAAAAAAAATGGAGAAATTGATAACCAAGATGGGTGATGTGATAATAAATAAAAGTATAAAATTAAGATATAATAATTAGAATAAAACAGGGGTTGACACATCTGGTCAAGTTTTCTGTTCAGTGCTTACAGTAATTGTAATTTGGGTTCGATTCTCAATTTTTGCCTGTTAACAGGCAATATATAAATTCCACTATAAACTTTTATTGTAAAAAAAATAAAGAATAAACGTTTTTTTTCAATTCTATCGGTTTAACTTTTCCCTCATCCAATCACTTGTAATACAAAGATTACTGATGCTGCATACGTGCGCTTTAGGTTAGTAATAACTATAGAATATTACCTTATTTTATTTTGTATTTAATATAAAATAAATAATTATAACTTATTTTTTGTTTAGGATTTACGGACTTACAAATATAACGTCGAGTTTGTATACAGAAAAACATCTAGGTCTGGATAATTTAAAAAAGTATTTATAATAAAGAAATAAAATAAATTAATTTTTTTATAAATTAAAATCAACTTATATATTTTAATTTTTGAAGAAATTAGATAAAAAAAGCTTCTAAAAACATTAAAGTACATAAATTAATTTTAATTTTAAAAATAAGTTTAATTTATTTCATCTTCTTATTTTTTATAAATACTCATTAAAACTTTATCCAAATTAAGCCTTAATCTCTTTTAAAAAGAATGATTATGGTGTTTTTACGGGAAAAAAAAAAGGAACAAATTAGGAATATCTGGTGAGGAATTCTGAATTACGAAAATGTCGTGTAGTTGTCACGCGTTAGAAGCCGTTAGTGCCAGTTGCATTTGCATATGTGGCCGTTTGCATTTGGTTGGAATCATAGTCATGCATCTATAATTGCATTGATCATGCAGTCACTGTTGCTCCAATTCCAACAAGTCAAGGTGGTCTCAAGCGTGGACCCCATTCCGTGACCCCAAAGCATCAACAATCTCATTCTTTCACTCCTATCATGAGTTGATGAATACTACTCTTTTCACATTCTTGGCACACAACCTTAATTCTTTCCCCCAAATCTTCCTTTGTATGTTGCGACAATTGTGTCCAGTAACACACACATGAGGTTCATTTAAAGAATACAATATAATTGCAAATGTTTAATTAAACAATAAATAATTAAAAGGCTTAATTATATTTTTTACTCTTAAAATTTTATAACCTTGTGAATTTTACCCCCAGTAAATAAAATATTGTGAATTTTATCCTAATATAAAAAAAATTGTCACAATTAAGACATTTTTGTAGCAGTTTTTCCTTGATATTGCATGTATATAGTAAATTTTAAAACTCTTAAAATTTTAATAATTGATTTAATAAAAAGAATTTAATTACTATGCACTGTCAGTGTAAAAACTTTTACATTGTCAACTAATCAAAAATTAGCTTTAGTGTGACTTTTAGAGTGGTTATTATCAAAGTCAACCAACTTACCATACACAGTGAATCGTAATTAGATAACAGTATAAAACTGTTTTACATTGTAAAATGCATATCCTATTTTCTCTAATTAAAATACACTTCCTTATTTTAAACCAATCAAATTCAACAAACATCATAAGTTTGATGAAATGTCCAAATCAACCATCATTTCCAAATTGTTCAAATCCTGATCCTACTAAGGTTTCCTACACTCTAATGCACCATACAATCTCTTCATTGTATCTTATTTTACTTTTTTTTTTTTTTTTGTCTCTGTCATATTCTTCCGAGTTAGTTAAGCACTTTCCTCCTTTAACAGCAACCAAGAACTCACACAAGACACCTGTTCTTGGATTACAAATATGAAGCATCCCCACAAGGCCACAACAAGCATCCCAATACAAAATCCAAAAATAAAATTGCGCCTGTCCCTTTCCTCGGTGTGTGTCTCTCTGTCACAAAATTAAAAAAAGTAAAAACAAGATTGGTAATCCTAAAAAACCCCACAAGAAACATGCATGTCTTTGGATTAACTTAAAATGTGCATGGGCATATGGAGATCAAAACTTCAATCAAATTTTGACAGGATTATAATTAGTTAAAGTTAATAACTAAAAGAAAAAATACAATAGAAGAAGCTTGTGCTCAAAGCACCATCCTTTTCTTTCTCTATCTGTAACTGTCAATACTTTTTTTTTTTTTCTCTACGTACAAAAGCAAAGAAGCAAAGCATCTTCTCTTCTCGTACACATCCACATTATCTTGCTTTCCCTTGCAAGTTTCAACCTTTTTCTTGCTTAAGAGTTTAGCTGCCCCCCCCCCCTTCTTTTTTTTCCCTTTATAAGTCGATTGATGCACTATTAAAACTGTCGGTGTATCTTCCTTTGCAAAAAATTCACTTAAGTTTGGAATCTCTACGTAATCCAAGCTATTAATGTGGTCAAAATGGGTCAAGAATTCCAACTTTTTGGTTCTCAATGACCCAAAATTTTAGCAACTGTTCATATTTTGAGATGCATGTGAAACCCATGAGTACTTTCCCATTGAGGTCGTCTTGTGTTCATTTTGATTGCATTAAATGGCTCTCTACAATTCTGGTGGTTCATTCGTTCACGAGTTTTAGTTCAGAGCCCTGTGTGGGCTCTGATTTGCTTACACCCTTTTCAAAGTTTCTATCTTTCCTTTCTGGGTGTTTTTGTTTCTGAGAGATCAATAAAAGGAAGCGTTTAATTGGTTTCAGTTCAATTTGTTCATTCATTCTTCAACAGTGGTTGTTTTTCCAACATTTCTCTTTTCATTCTCTTTTCCATCTTGTAATATTCTAGGAAGTGGAAACAAGACCACCCCAACTTAACGTTGTTACTTTGAGAAACCTCAAAAGAAGAAGAAGAAGGTAAAGTTAAGTCCATGGGTTTTCTAACAGGCTCTCACAAAGACTCATGGCAGCCCATTATGACTGCTAAGACAAACACTCAGAGTTACTGGCTTAATTGGAGAGTTTTGCTTTGTGCAATATGGATTCTGGTTTCACTCATCTTGTCATCATTGCTGATATGGAAGTATGAACGTTTGAGAAAACCAGCTAGAAATGGTAGCAGAGAACCCCAACAAGAAACATCAGCAACTTTGTATGAGGATGAAACTTGGAGGCCTTGCCTGAAAGGAATTCACCCTGCATGGCTCATGGCTTTCAGAGTTGTGGCATTTATTGTGCTTTTGGTGCTTCTCGTAATCAATGCAGTTGTTGATGGAGGAAGCATTTTCTACTATTACACTCAGTAAGTCTTCTTCCCTAGTTGAGTTTATCCATCTAAAAATTTGGCTGCTATTGGAAGGGACATTACGAATAGGAGCGCTATCCTATGTTGTTTCCCGTTGGATGGAACATAAACACAAAATTTGAAGCGTATTATGTTTTAAACAGAGTTAATCTCGAACTATAATGAAGCTGTGAATTTTGCTGAAGGGATTCGTTTGTAATTGCTACTATTCTTTCTCTGCCTTCATTATCTTTGTGACCAGTCACTTGTGAGTTTAGCTTGTTAGGAGTCTGAATAAACATTCCTTCTAAGAAAGTAATTGCTTCACCTGATTTATGATGCCAGTATAATCAGCTAGCATTTGTAGCTAGAAGCCTGTTTCAACTCAAACCGTATTGATTAGGCATATTCCGAGCTTCGTTTTTGGCATTTGATTTGAGTTAATTATTTTTAATGGTTTTTAAAACAGGTGGACTTTTACTTCAATCACCATTTATTTTGGGGTAAGTATGAATGGCCTATATCCTATTTCTCTGTAGTTATGTTACTCTTGTCTGTCATTGTCATTTAGTATGTAATGTCTTACATGCACCTGTCCTTGTGTGCTTGATGTTGCAGCTTGGATCTTTGCTCTCCATAAATGGATGTTACCAACATCATAAGAAAGCAACTGGGGATAAGGTTGATAATGTGGATGGAGATGCAGAGCAAGGAATGTATGATGCTTCTGCACTCCCACAAAGTTCTAATCCATCTGACCAAGTGAAAAGCCTGGGCGCCCCGGAAGAAGTTCTTGTTCGTCAACAGGCAGGCATTTGGGGTTATATTTTTCAAATAATATTCCAGGTACACTTTTCGATTTTCATAGATAATTGATTGAACTGCAAGGCATAAGAGTTATCATTGTGGTGAGTTCAGTTCATAATACATTGCACTCTAATTTTACCCGACATTGAGTAAGGAGATAAGCATTCTGCTTTTCCTGCATAGTGTTGTACTTTGTTGCATGTCTCTTCTTTCAGTTTTATGTTTATAAAAGTGGAAGGAAGTATACCTTTTCCATTTACCACATAATTGATTTTTGTTTCTTCCCCTGTGAACAGATTAATGCTGGTGCTGTCATGCTCACTGATTGTGTATTTTGGTTCATAATTGTTCCATTTCTAACCATCAAAGATTACAACCTAAATTTTGTAAGTATCATTTATAACTCCATTGACTAACAAATTTTCTCCTATAGCTTCTACCACATTAGCTAGATAGCACTTAATCATGTGTTTTATTCTCCTGTGGCAGTTGATAGTCATTATGCACTCAATCAATGCAGTTTTCCTTATAGGTGATACAGCTTTAAATTGTCTGGTGAGTTCCTGCATTTGATTCCATTTATTTGTCCACTTCTAATCCTTATGCATCTGAAAATTCTTACTCTATTTTTTTCCCCCCCTGTTCAGCGGTTCCCTTGGTTTCGAATAGGATACTTTTGCCTGTGGACAGCCACATATGTGATTTTCCAGTGGATTGTTCATGCTTGCATTAATCTCTGGTATAAAGTCTTTAACTCTGTTGCTATACATAATTTCATTATGCTATGAAGACACCTTATACATCATTGTCTTACATAAATTTCTCCTCTGGAAAATCAGGTGGCCATATCCATTTCTTGACTTGTCATCCTCTTATGCTCCACTATGGTACGAATTTTATTTCTTCCCCCATTATATTCTGTGAAACTGGTTCTTTTTTTAATACTAGAAAACAACTTAGATAAAATTTTATAGGTGTTTTAGTGTTGTTGTTTTTTAATTAGAATTAAAGTTTAACCTATGCTTACATTTAACGCAAACTTTTATTATATAGGTTAAGATAAAACTCCTATTGGAAATTTCACATTGACTAGTAATATGACTAAAGAAATGTATATAAGTGGGGAACAACCTTTATTTTATAAGCTGTTTTTGTGGGGTTGAATTAGATCCAATCCCACATTCTAAGAACTCCAATTCTAATTAAAATCAGCACCTAATTTTGTCCTTTAATTCTTGTTCTAGTGATTTTAAGATACCTGATTCTTATTAATTATTAGAATTGATTTGCTGACCTTTTTTTTTTTCCTATGCTTTGGAATTGATGTGTAGGTACTTGGCGGTGGCATTGTTGCAGATTCCATGCTATGGAATTTTCGCTCTGTTAATGAAGCTGAAACACTATGTCTTGTCAACACGGTACCCGGACTCGTATCAATGTGTTAGATGAATTCAGCTTAGGAGTAAACTACACTACCTTCGAATTTCTGATTACCATAGAAAGAAGGAAGATAAGGAAGGGGAAAAAAAAGTGTTACATAATACTATTTAGCAATAAGAATTCACATACTGAACAAATAAATAGCAAAATATATATATATTTTTTCCGGAAAGTTTAGCAAGTAGAATTTGGCTCTTACTTTCTGCTCACACTTGTCAAAGAGATGCAATGTAATTAATCATGAATTCTAAAGCACTGAATCTTGGATTATCCATTAGTGTAAACTCTTAAATCTCCATAATTATTTGCAACGGCTTTACGTTTTTTGATAAATTAATGGCATTATTGATAAGGATGCTCTGGCGCTCTCAATGACTAAGCGGAACCTCTTTCCACTTTTTAAAAATTTTCCTTTTCGTTGACGCTTGCAATCTGAAGTGCTTTCTAAACTTAGTTTAAATAAACTTATTGATAAGAATATGTGACAACTTGCGAGCCATTATAATATATTTTTATATTGACAAGAAAATGTTTTGCAATGTTAGTTGTTTCATAACCAAGGCATATGCAGCACAATTTACTGTCGTCATTGCTAGAAATCTCACACCAACTAGTAGGGGTGTTCACCAGTACAGGTACCTGTGAACCCAAACCGACCCAAACTAATTCAAACACTTCAGTTTGGATTTTTTAGATGTTTGGGTAACACCCAACCTAATTTTTTCAAACCCGTTCATATACGGATTGGATAATGGGTTTTGATTTTTAAACCCGTGAATCCAACCCGTTGACATAAATAATTTTTAAATTTATTATTTATATATATTTTTAGTTTAAAAAATTATGAATAATGAGTGTTTCAATATTGAATTGACTCCTTTTAATTATAACATACAAACATAGATATATATATATCGACTACCAAGTCAATCCAATGAAAACAGCGGATGTGGTTATTGAACCTTGGCTTACATAATAGAGCCCATCATTCACACGTAGTGAATAATGCAACGTTTATTATGATTTTTTATTTTTTTAAAAATATAATTTAGTTTTTATAATTCTTATTTTCTTATAAAAGTGTATTTAATATGTCACTAAATAAGAATGAGTACTCATGAACCTAACCCAAAACAATTCGTTATTGATCGAGTTGGTTTGGTTCAAGTTTGATAAAAAAATTACATAAATTCAATCCACCCCAACCTAATTTATTTTGATCAGTTTGGGAATCGGATTTGGTTAAACCTAACCCAAACCGACCTGTGAACACCCCTACCGACTAGTGATAAGACCAAAATAGTGCATATAAGTGGAGGCAACTCTCATATCTTGAGTTAGCTTTGGATATTGAGTTAGATCCAAACCAAAAATTATAAGATGGTATTAGAGTCTTTCTTAACGATTGTTGTTGAGCCTATTGGGTCACCCACTATTAATTATCTTATTGTTGGAAAAAGATAAATCATTATTTTTTTAATGAAAAAGATAAATATTTGTATATCCTAATTTTTATTACTCTTATTTTACCTTCGTCACTTTTCAATTGTTTGAAATAAATTTTACTTCACAATTTTATTTAATAATTAACAAAATTATAATCTATTACCCGATAAAAATTCACGTATACCATTAATTTATACAAATCAATAATGCAATATTTTGTTTGTTAACTGCCATATATGAAATTTCAAAATTAAAATGTAATTAAACATAAATTTAAATTTCCATGTTTCTATTATTATTTGAAAATTTAAAAAATAAATTCAAAATTAAAGAAGAAAAGAAACCTTAAAGTATAATATTATTCTTTTGTTTAATCATTTTATTGCTGAAAAAAGATAAATCATTATCCTTTTTAATAATAATATTTTATTATTATTAATCATTATTATTTTTTATGAAAAAGATAAATATTTGTATATCCTAATTGTATTTGTATAATTACAAATTTGATAATTACATAAGGGGCTTTAAACGTAAATTTAAATTTGATATCAATGAAATTTGATATCAATTTATATATATTTCTATATTTTCATTATTATTTGATTGTCATATTTTTCATGTTTCCGTTATTATTTGAATTTGATATGATTGTTATTTTCCAATTATCATATTAAAACATATAAGGGTTATATATAGGCATATATTTTGTACCCGAAAAATATGGAGTTGCATTCAAATGTTTTTTTTTTCTTTAGAGTACATGTTTATTTAAATTTTCATGTTTTTGTTATTATTTGAAATTTTAAAAAATAAATTTGAATTTGACAAAGAAAAGAAACCATAAAGTATATTATTATTTTTTTGTCTAATCATCTTATTACCAAAAAAGATAAATCATTATCTTTTTTAATAAAAAGATAAATATTTCTATATCCTAATTTGTATATATTTCTATATTTTAATATCATAATTTTCCAATAAAAAGATAAATCATAGGTGACTTTAAACGTAAATTTAAATTTGATATCAATTTATATATATTTCTATATTTTCATTATTATTTGATTGTCATATTTACATGTTTTCGTTATTATTTGAACTTGATATGGTTGTTATTTCCCAATTATCAACTTAGTTGAATTTTTGTTTTAAATGATAATTAATTTATTTTTATTTGTAAATATGTTAATGTAGTTTTTCTTTTTTAGCAAGGTGTAAAGAAGAGTACTTGAAAGGCATTACACCATGTGAGGAAACGGGGAAATACTTTCCTCCAAAATGAGTTGCAAATGTATAGTATATAGATATAGATAGAGATCTAATAAATTTAATATATAAAGTATTAAAACAATATATATGAATGGTTGGATGCGCAAATTAGACACTTTCCAGTTTTTTTTTTAATCTAGGGAGGATCTGTGCTTAGGCCTATTTATTTTATTGTTTTTTTTTCACTTTTAGATAATGAAAAGGCTTTTATTATTTACACCTCCCAATTTACTAAATATACCCCTTTCTCCTTTTTTTTATATTTTTATTATAAAAAATATTCTATGTATAAAAATAAAATAAAAAACCCTATTTTTGTATTCATCTTTATTATTCTTTAAACCTTATTTTTGCATCCTCCATCTTCATTATTCTTTGAACTCTAATTTTGTACTTCCATCTTCATTATTCATTAAACCCTAATTTTGCATCTCATCTTCATTATTATTTAAATATTTTTACATCTATTTTCTTCCCTCTCTTTTCTTCTCTATAAAAAATAATAGAATTTTATCATAGTTTTATTCCCCATATTGAGTATGATGTTTTTCATCTGACTTGATATTAATACTATGCGTTTTCCATCAATGTGATGTTGTGCATATTCCACCAATCTTATATGTAATACCATGTGTAGGAAGATGTTGTGTGTTATGTTTTCGTCAATAAGTAGGGGTGTAACTAGCCAAGGTTGACTCGAATTTAGCCTTGCTTAAGACCCAACTCAATTAAATATAGTTAGGTTCAGTAATCAAGTTGGATAATTACAATATTAATATAATTCTTGATATTTGAAAAAATTCAAAAAATAAGAAAAATAAAATACTTAATTAGATCAACTCATCTAATGCATGTTGAATTTAAAATACAAGCTAACCATACAAATTCAACACTTAAAAAATACAATATATGTGAATATTATAACATTCTATTTTTTTATCAATAAAATAATAGGTCAGGTTGGGTCGAGTTCATCGAGTTAGGAATGCATAAACTCGTGACCTAACCCAATCTTAATTGGGTCAATGACAACGAACCCAACCCAACTCGCTAAAATGTAGTTGGGTTAGGTCAAGTTGGTTGGGTTTGTGTGTCGATTGTGACCCGCTTACACCCCTATCAATAAATCACTGAACAATTACTTTATCTAAAGGTACGTCACTGCATTGCATTTTTGTCAATATTGGGTATAGCTTCTTTTAATGCTACTAGAAATTACTTTCCGAAATCATATTTATTCCAGAAAGTAATTTCAAGAACTATGTGTTAAAACATAGTTCTGAAAAGTAATTTTTGAAATAGGTATATATTTCCAGAAAGAAATTTTTGGTATTTTTATTTTTTTTATTACATTGCAACTTTTATTATATTTATTTTGGTTTCTTTTTGGGTTTTAGAAAATGAAAATAGAGTTTGTTGGGCTTTTGGTCGAAATGCTTCAAATGACACTAAGTGTGTTTGAATTAGTGTTACATAGTGTCCAACGCCAATCTTTTGTGAGGGTGTCATGTTGTTAAACATGCATCGAAAAGTGGGATTAAAATAAAACAAACACACCCACTATACCCATGGATTAGATTAAACCTACATTGGAACATGAAAATCGAAATTGACGTTAGTGTATATTTGGGTTAAAGTTTGCAAACTTAAGTTAGAATGAACTTCATTTTGCAAACTAAGTTTGCAAAAAGAACTATCCCTTTCCCTTCATTTCAAGCTGAATTTTAAAATTGAGACAAAACTTAGTTTATAATTGGATTTAACTGAAAACCAAACAAGAAACATTTTCAATTTTACTTTTTGAAGATAGGTTTGAGATTTTTCAACTAGAAACCAAACATGTGTTTGATTTATTATTTTTAACTAAGTTTATAAAATAGTTTGTAAATGAAGTGTAAAAATAAAGTTTAAATTTATATTTATACTATGAATAATTCATAATAGAAAATAAATATATATAATATTTGATTTTTTATAATTTTATCAATTAGTCTAAATCATGTTTATATGTCAAATCCTACGTAGGTCTTGCTTTTGCTAACCAGTACCTTCGATGATTGCTTAAGGACTCAATAAGCACAATTTTTTAGTAAGAAATTACAATAAAATTGCATATTGGAAGTTATAGTTGGATATATTGATAACACTTTTCTATTAAAAAAAACCACTTTTGATTTCTTAACCACTTCCCTTAAAATATATACTAGATGTAATACCGGTGTGTTGCACTTATTCAATTGAATATAAAAAATAATGATTCAAATATCATGTGAAGAAATAATTTTTTATCGATTTATATATTTAAAAATATGTATATAATATTTTTAGTATAATGTATTTATTTTTCTTTTGTTAAAATTAACAATATGAAATTTTAACTTTTTCAATAAAATTATGATTGAAAAAAATGAAATATATCAAATATTATAGTTAATTAAAGTAATTTATTTAACATTTTATCGTTGACTATAATTTTAGAGAAAATATGTTATACTCTTACACTGTCATTTAATCATAGACTACCATGTATGGTAAGTTTATTGACTTTTACAATAATTATCTTAAAAGTTATACTAACAATGATTTTTGATTGGTTGACAATACATAACTATTAAACTCATATTTTTAATGTAATTTGTATAATTCCCATTTTACACAGCAATAAAAATCACAACTCTTTTAGTGGCGTTACTGTTGACAATATGTAAATATATATAGTTGTATATAAAAATTAGTAAGAGACAATAGACATAAAGTAAACCACACAGATTATTTTAATTAAAGAATAGAAAATACACCACAAAATTACGTTTTTTAAATAAAATTTATATATTTACCAATTTATTTTTAATATATTAATGTACATTTGAAATTTTATATTTCAAAATATATGTTATAATTTAATTATTTTTAAAATAAGAAAAATAAATAAAATTTTAATGAATATTTTAACATGCATATATATATATATATATATATATATATATATAGAGAGAGAGAGAGAGAGAGAGAGAGAGAGAGAGATATTAAATTTTATAATAATTGCATTTTATTTAATAATAAATATTAAATATATATAAATTCATATAAAAATTACACGTTTAAAAATATATAATACATTTATTAAATATAATATAAAATAAATATATTATATTTAATAAGTATCATAATCTTTATATATACAAAAGTAAGGTTTTGTAGGGTTTCTAAAACATTAATGAGCAATATTAGGGTTTTTGGTGCATTAATTGGTATTTTCATACTGATTTTACTTATAAAGATTTGAAATTATAATTTAAAATCAAATAATTGGCTGATTCTAATTCATAAACCCTAAGCAGAATATATAAATTTAAACGGATATAGTAATTATTTATAATTATTTGAAATTATTGAATGATATAATAAACAAGCGTCCACATTATTAGCTAATTAGACTTGAATAAATAAATTTAAGGTAAATTCTATGGTACTTGTATATTTTAATGGGTGCATGTTCCTTTTTTGAATTGAACAATAAATAATAAATACATAATAACATGAAATTGATAACATAGTTTATTGTTTAGGATCTTGTTATTTTTTAATTGTTAAATTATCCCTAAGATTACTTTTGTTGTCCATTCCATTTACATTAGCATATTTTTCACGTTTAATATTAAATTTTTTAAAAAATGGAAATAAATCTCAATTGATGAAATTTTTTACAATTATAAAATTTAAAACACTATTACAATTAAATTCTAGCTCACTTATGATGTGATTTTAATGTGCAAATAGTTAGTTTTTATTATTTCTGTATGAAAAGGTACTAGTACCTTCTTAAAATAAAAGGTACCGAAGCAATTACCTTTTTTTATTATTATTATTAGCACTGTCTATGCACCATTTTTCTTTATCCTTCTCTAAAAATTGTTTTGGAATTGCATATTTATGTCCATTTTTTAATTCCAAAATAAATATTTTTTCCTGTTTTGCAACCACCTTTTCACCTAATAAGTTAGACTTAGAAATTTATTTACTCTGTTTATGTTTTTGTATATGAATTAGAAACAAAGGTGAAGGCAGCCATGTCAGTGTTAGAAATCAGAACATGTAACAAGTGAATTAATAGTTTATTAATTATATTTAATTTTATTTGATTGTTCAATGTTTAGTGAAGCTTATGTGGTTATGTTGGTCACAAAATTTGAACTTGATACTCATTGTGAGTTTGATATCTAAATTGTATTTTTTTTCATTATTTTGATACATTACATTTTTCTAATTTGTCATTTTTAAAATTTCCTTCGTTAATTTGATACAGTTGTTTACATTTATATCTTTGTGTTTTTTAGAGTAATATGGTAAGATTCCTTTAACATTGTTTACATGTTCCATGTTTTTATTCTTAATTTTCATTGACCTTCAAATATATATGTTAGTTCACTATAACTTACATAAGCAATAAACTTTAGTGTTCATGCAAGTTTCAAGTGCTAAATAATAAACTCTACAGAGAGGTTTGCAAAAGTATTAGTGCTAAGAATAATGTATTTGATGTGTTAAAAAAAGTATTTCATGCACATAAATATTTGAAACAATCAAGAATAAAAGAATAAATTATGCAGGTTTGATTATTATAGAAAAATGAATTCTTTCTTTTTTTCTTTCCTTTTTTCAACCACAATTTAGCTTATCATATATCTTAAGCAAAAAATATATGTATGTTATTGACTATAGTATATTTGAGCCATTTGTAGGGTAAGATCAATAAATTTCTTGGCAATTAAGAGTCCTTATTACACATTCATAATCTTTAAAGGCTTATCTTCAATATCTTAGCTTTCAATTTTTATGCCTATTTTTGTCATGTTTAAAATGTTTATGTTGTTCTAATAGCTAGATTAATATAATGATCTAACTTGAAACAGTTAAATTTCTTGATATTTTGATGTTAAACCGTTAAACATCCAGCTCAGAAAGGCATACCTAACAAAGTAAATGTTGAATTATACACCTTGATGTACTTTTAGCCCCACCCTCCCCTAATTAAGAATTTCAATTTTACTAATTTTAATTGTTTAAAAATTATTATAAATACTTAAAAAAATTGAGTACTTTCTTGAAATTTTAAGCTTTTAAAAATTAGTAATAATCGAGGTAAAATAATTAAATTCAAATATACTAATTTCAATTATTTAAAAATTATTATAAATGTTTTTTTGGAAATTTTAAACTTTTATAAATACTTTCTTGAAACCAAAAATAGTTAAGATTAAATAATTAAATTCAAATATACTAATTTTAATTATTTAAAAAGTATTATAAATGCTTTCTTAAAATTTTAAATTTTAAAAAATATTATAAATGTTTTCCTAAAATTGGGAACAGTTAGGGTTAAAATTTATTAATTTTATTTATTTAAAATTTGTCACAAATGCTTTCTTTGAAATTTTAAAGTTTTAAAAAATGTTATAAATGTTTTATTGAAAATGGAAATATTTGAGATTAAATAATTAAATTTAAATTTACTAATTCTAATTATTTAAAAGTTGTTATAAATGTTTTCTTGAAATTTTAAATTTGTATAAATGTTATAAATGTTTGTTGAAACTAATAATATTTGAAGGTTAAATTAGTAATTTTAAATTGATTAATTTTAATTATTTATAAAATATTATAAATATTTTCTTGAAATTTTAAAATTTTAAAATATATTATAAACGCTTTCACTCTTCAAAGGGGAGATAGTGTAGGATTTCTTAAATGGAAAAATATTTGTAGCATCATAAAAAAACTTAAAATTCGAATTCATAGTTGTAATGGAAAATAAACACACCAACACTGGTTGGCACAAGTGGTAGCAACTTATGTCTTTTATCTAAGTTGTTCAGGGTTCGAATCCCAGCATTGGATATGGAATAGACCATGTTGGGAAGGAAATATCCACCTTGTGTGCGTTCACGGTTCCTGACGAAGATTAGTCATAGCTTCTGGTGGTGGATACTTCGTACCAATACCATGGTAAACAAAAAAAAAAGGACAATAAACGCATTAAGTTGTCCTTCATTTTTCTTATTAACTAATGAATAAGTTCATATCTAATGGATATGTTATTCTTCTATCATAATATAGTAAATTAATTTCCTTATTACAAAAATTTTAATTTATTCAAGATCTTTTTGTCAAAATAAGAAATTAACAAAAATTGTCAATATAAATTTTTATACATATAAAAAATCCAATAATTCTCCTGTACATCGCACAGGTTCACAATCTAGTCAAAATGTTATAAGTAAGATTGATTGTTCAATAACATTAAATACTATATTTATTAAATATAATATGAGGTCAAATTATAAAGTATAAAAATTAAGAGAAAAATTATTATATGTTTATCAATATCTTAATGTTATATTAATATATATTTAAACATTTCAAAATATGTTCTATAAACTAATTCTATTAAACAACAATAAAATAATATAATTTTTATTGTATAACATTAAATATTATATTTATTAAATATAATATGCAGTTAGATTTTTAAATATAAAATTAAGGGATAAATTATTTTGTACTAAAATATTATAATATACATTTCAAAATTTCTATTGTAAACATGTTTTATCAAATAATTCTTTTTTACATTATAAAATAGTAAAACTTTTAATGTATTAAAAAATATATTATATTTATTAAATTTAATAAATATCATATTTAATACACTATAAGTCAAATTGACTGTCAAATAACATTAAATATTGTATTTTTTAAATAAAATATGTAGTCAAATTAGTAAGTATAAAAATTAAGAGATAAATTATTATATAATTATCAATTTATTAATAGTATATTAATATATTTGAAAATTTGAATTTTAAAATATATTTTATAAACTAATCATTACATAATTATCAATTTATTAATAGTATATTCAACTATATTTCATACACTAATTATTATATAAATATATTTCAAATCTTTTACTTTTTTTCTCGAGTTCAAGTTCTGGTATTTAGTTGCATTAAATTTTTGAAAGGAAGGTTTTGCTTCTTATAGTAGCCCTACACGGCTCAAATAGCATTATCTCTTGTGGAGGATAACTATAATCTCTACCAAAAACAATTTCTATTTTAAAACATCCTTTTTTAAATAATTCTTTTAAACATTAAAAATAGTAAAATTTTTAATGTATTAAAACATATATTATATTTATTAAATTTAATAAATATATTATATTTAATAAACTTCATATTTAATATATCATAAGTAAAATTGACTGTTGAATAACATTATATATTATAATTATTAAATATAGATGTAGTCAAATAATTAAGTATAAAAATTATGAGATAAATTATTAAATATATTTATCATTTTATTGACATTAAATTAATATATTTGATTTTAAAAAAATATTTTTTATGAACTAATTGTTTTAAACATTAATACAAATGATATTTTAAACATTAAAAATAGTAAAAATTTTAATGTATTAAAACATGAGTTTAATGGTTATGCACTGTCAATGTAAAAAAATTTACATTGTCAACCAAACACAATCACCGTTATTATGACTTTTAAGGTAATTATTGTAAAAGTCAACAAACTTACCATACATGATGGTTTGTGATTGGATGACAGTGTAAAACAGCTGACAGTGTTTTATACTGTCAGTGCATAGCCTTTTTTCTCTTAAAACATATATTATATTTATTAAACTTAATAAATATATTATATTTAATAAATATCACGTTTAATATAGTATAGGTAAAATTGACTGTTGAATAACATTTTATATTGTAATCATTAAATATAATATGTAGTCAAATAATTAAGAAAAAAAACTATGAGATAAATTATTATATATATTTATCAGTTTTGAATTTATATTTATACTATGAATAATTTAGAATAAAAAATAAATATAATATTTAATTCTTTATAGTTTTATCAGTTAGTCTAAATCATGTTTATATATGTTAAATCCTACGTACGTAGATGGTGCAAGACATTCATAATAAATATTTAATTGCACTTTTAGTCCCCAAAGTTTTACAATCTTGCAAATTTTGCTTTCCCAATTTTTTTTTCATGAATTTTGTCTCTCAATTTACAAAATATTGTGAATTTTTCCCTAACATAGAAAAACTGTCACAATTAAGACAATTTTGTAACTGTTTTTTCTTTAATTATGATAGTTTTTCTACTTAGGGGCAAAATTTGTGATATTCTATAAATTGGGAAACAAAATTCATGAAATTTTTTTTGGAAAGAGAGGCAAATTATAAAATTTTAGAGACAAGTACAATTAAGCCTAAATTAAAATTGATAATTAATGCCTAAATGCTATTACGATCAAAATATAGTGGCCCCCCACCCACCGTCTTTCTTAACTACTTTTTGGAGAATTTTAAATAACCATCGGTATTTTGTAGATTGACATTTACTGACGATTAAAAGCTTCCAAAACTTGAATTTCACCATTAATTTTTAAACTTATCATTTACGAGTTATTTTGTAACTACCACAAAGTAATCAAATATAGCAATTTTTAACCGCCATATAAGTTATACTTTTAAGATCATGTTATATATAATGCAAGGAATCCAACCAATGATCAATTAAAGATTAACGAGAAACATTATATCCTTTGGTAATGAATAAAATGTTTCTTCAAGATAAGAGAGAAAAAAAATCTAATAAGAGAACAGAAAAACAATTTCTAACCAGTACTGATACATATTTTTAGATTTAGGACACTAAGGGGACATTTGTTTCAAGGTATGATATTGCAATTTTGGAAATCACATTTTTCACTGGGGGGCTACAATGTTTGATACCTCAAACTAGGGTGGACATTGGAAGTGGCTAAGACAATTTTTGACTAGCGAAGCATGGTGGAGCAAAGCTGCAACACAATGGTGGGAGGTGTTTTTGTTAGCGGCCACCTACAAGGACTTCGATACTTAAGTCAATGTTTAAGAGAGGTGAGTGTAAAATAAGGATTAGATTCATACCTGAGAGGTAAGGTTGCCTTATATAGTGGAAGTTATAGCGAGAAAAATCGTTAGGCCATTAAAGTGCAAGTGGCCCACATGACATTCTATTACAATCATACAGGATGGGTGACAAGGTTAGAGTGACCAACCTAAGGAAGCTGACACTACTGGACTGGTATCCATGTAGGTTGGTCATATAAGTCTTCATGTTTCAAAGGTAAGTGGGACTCTAAACATGATGTAAGGTTGCAACATATAAAAAATATCCTCGTGAAACTTCCTTGGGAGATCGGCCTATAAAACAATAGAGCAGCCAAGGTTAATAGGTCAGAGGCCAATCTAGAATAGTTGCCCCAAGGTGGCATCATCTCATGAGCGAGATGGTGTCAGTTTAAAGCTTGAAAATATATCAAACATTAATGAACCGACATTTGTTGATCTCCTAGTTGGGATCTAGTTTAACATATGCCACATCACCATTAGCGAGTGCTTCAACTGCTACGAATGATTATGCGAGGCTTGAAACAGACAAAATCAAATCCTCTATTGCCTCTGCAACAGGGATCTCTTTACAGCAAAAATTTCAACCATTGATCATATTCTTTCTCAATTTTAACTACTCTAGTAATAATCAATCAATGGTTGAGATTTTGCAGTGCACTTACTGTAGAGAAATTTGGCTGCAAAGGATCCAAATTATGAAACAGACATAATGATTTCAAATTTTAAATGCAGGGTGACGACAAATGACGTCACCTTCATCTATGTAACCCCTGGGCGCGAAAGCAATTTTGTTTACTTTCTCTTTTTTCTATCTTTTTCTTTGACGAACTCTACATTTTCTAGCAAGTTCTTTAAGTTCTCAAGTGCATTTTCAAGCAATGTCAAGCAACTCTCAACATTAGAATTCTCAAGGTACCCTTCAAGTTCATTTTTTTGCAATTTTTATCGTTTATTTTTTGTATTTTCGTCACTATTTCCCTTTAGAGATGGGTTGCGAGAAAACAACAACCATGAGGCAAACCTCCCAGTGTATCGACCAGGGATGAGATTCCACCATCCCTAGTGATATGAGACCAAGGCCAGGGACCAGGCCCAGAGGCTTAATCATCTTCATGGACGAAAGCCCTTTGCCGCTTGATGTAGGACTTTGGCCGAGGTGGTTCAAGTAGTTTCATCTTCATAAGGATGGCAAGAGAAAAAAATGCCTCTAGTATAAAATTATGTCTCCTAATAAATATTACCAATGAAGATGAACCATCCTTCATCTTTCGTTCTTCATTGGCTTTGACTTTAAAGCATTGAAATACGGATATCAAGTGAACACATGAACCATCCTTCATTTTTCGTTTGATAGCCTACAAATCCTAACACCACCACTGTCTAAGCATATTGGAAATCCTTCATCTCTATTTTACACATCATAGGCACAAAGGACAAGCATATTAGCCCACACTTCACCTCGCTGTTACATGTCATAAAACTTCCTGTTTCTCTCCTCTATCTCTTTTTTGACCTAACTATGTTTGGATTTGTGGTAGAGAATGAAACGAAATAAATCAAAATATAATAGAGCAAAATGGAATAAAATAAAAATTCCATTCTATTATTTGGGTATTTTATAATGGAATGAAATAAAGATTGCATTCCATCATTGGAAAAAGGACGAACATAATAAGTTATAACTTTTTAATTCTTACATTACCCTTATTTTAAAAACACTTTATATTTTATGTCATTGCTTCTAGAAAATAACAACTCATAAGAAAATACTTGTATCATTGTTGGTCCTAAAATTAATTGGATCCTGCTTTACTCTTTAGGTTAATTATTCCTATTTTTCTTCTATTTGACTGTCTCGATTCATACATGTTTGTAGCCAAAGCAAAGATAATCTGTCAGAAGAGTGAAAGGGATTAAGCTTCCCTTTTAACTAAAGTGTCAATTGAATTCTTTAGTGATCTATTCACTTTAGCTACAGGCCCAAAGAGCGACAACTTTCTACACTATGATTGACAAACAACTTTACAAAAGAGGACACTTCATACCTCCACACAAATGCTTAGCTCTTTCCTAATCCGCCTATGCAATGGCTGAGGTCCACGAAAGAATTTGTCGGCAACACCTCAGTGGCAATGCCCTTGCTAAAATCATCATAAAGGCTGGCTTCTGGTAACCAACACTAGAACAAGATGCAATAGCATACGATAGTCTCAAATTATGGCATATCCAGTTCGTAGATGCACACTTTTGTTAGACCTTGGAGAGTTAAGAACTAAACAAATATTTCACATCAGTAAAGCCTCCTCAAACCAATAGGCAAGTTGAGGCAGATAACAGAGTCATACTTTGTGGCCTAAAGAAAAAACTAGACACATCCAAAGGTTAATTCAATAAAGCAATTACCCAGTGTCCTAATGGTGATATTGCACTACCCCTCACTCATCCACATGGGAAAGCCCATTCATGCTGACATACGATACAGAAGTTGTTATCCTAGTGGAAATTGGAGAACCAAGCTTATGGACATTTTTCCTACCTGACATGCAAGGAACGCGCTAGCAATAAGAGAGAAGCTAGAATTAATAGAAGAAATAAAGAAAATGAAGAAAAGTTGTTTGTAAAGCAGAGAATGACCATAAGGTATAACTGCTGAGTAATTCTTAGAGAATTAATGGTCAAAGAACTAGTCCTAAGGCACAAACATCGACCAAGAAACATAAAGGACGGAAGACTAGCCACCAATCAGGAGGGACCACACAAAATAGTCAGAAAGAAAAAAATTGATAAAGGGGTTTAGTGCTTGGAGACCTTGGCCAGGACATTAATTCTCCGCACGTGGAACATATCCAAAGCATATTACAGTTAGTTTTCTATTATTATTAATTCTAAACTAGGCAATATGCCAAGATCTACGAGGGGTAGATCACAATATATTATAAATTAAATTGTTAACCTCGTTTTGATTAGAACATCTCAGATAACTAAAATTCTCCCTGAGCAACTGTAAGTCGTCCTAAATTGTTGTTTGACTTTCCCACAAACTTCTTCAAAGTCTTTATAAGACTTAAGATTGTATCTTTGCTTCTAGGAAGACTAGCAAAACCATACATTCGAAAGACTTAGATATAAACGCTGCATTTTGACACATATGTCTTATAGAAGACGATGTGTTTTAGTCTTACAATGAAAGCCTTGGTCTTTTGAGATAAAATCTTTTAACCATTTTGTTATTTAAATCAAAACCATTTGGGGCCTATAATTCATCCTTTGTCTTAACAATTGGCTTTGACTTTAAAACATTGAAACATGAATATCACGTGAACACATGAACCATCCTTTCTTTTTTATTTGATACCCCACAAATCCCAACACCACCATTGTCTCTCTATTTTACACGTCACAAGCACAAAGCACAAGCATATCATACACACTTTACCTCGCTCTTAATGTCATAAAACTTCCTATTTCTCTCCCTTATCTCTTTCTTGACCTAACTATGTTTAGATTTGTGGTAAAGAATGAAAGGAAGTAGTTCAGAACATAATAGAGTGAAATGGAATAGAAAAAAAATTCATTATATTATTTAGATATTTTATAATAGAATGGAATAAAGATTGCACCCATCATTAAGAAAAAGGAAGAACTAAGTTATAACTTTTTAATTCCTATATTACCCTTACTTTAAGACCACTTTATATTTTATTTATTTTATGTCCTTACTTTGAAAAAATATTTTTCAAGAAAATAACAATTTATAAGAAAATAATTGTATCATTGTTGGCGCTAAAATTAATTGGATCCATTTTTACTCTTTAGGTTAATTATTCTCATTTTTCTTCGATTTAACTGTCTCAATTCATGTATGTTTGTAGCCAAAGCAAAGATAAATTGTCGAGAGAGTGAAGGGGAATAGGCTTCCCTTTTAAATAAATTGTCAATTGAATGCTTTAGAGATCTACTCATTTTAGTTACTAGAGTTAATATTTTAGGTGAAACTATTCATTTAGTCTTTATAGTTGCATTATTTTTATGTTTTAGTCTCTATACCTAGAAATTATACGTTATAGTACCTACACAACAACTTTTAATTATGTTTTGGTCCCTGTTGTCAATTATCTCTTAACTCCATTAGTTTTGGGTGCTCTAACATCACCACAAAATAGAAATTAATGGTATAAAATTGCTAAAAATTTTTCTAGTATTGTTAAACCACCATAAATTTGCGTAACTTCAAAAATGCTTCCTCTCCCCTCCTCCCTCTTCGTTCTCTTTGTAAACGTAGTGACAGGGTAGTCAGACCATAGATGTTGTACCATCGCAGGAATAACTTCCAACTGCTAAACAAGATTCAAACAATATTCAAACGCTGAAATGTTAACTCGTAGGAAATAAATAAAATGGGTGAGAAAACAGTAGTCGTTGAAAAGATAGGGACCGTAGTGTTATACACACATTATAGCTAAAATATGTTTTTGGTCCTTTCTCTTATTTTAAAATCTGTTTGATCCCTTATCTATTAAAATGTTTAATTTGGTTCCTAATGCTTGTACTAGTGGTTTATAACCACCGCAAATTGTGTTTCATAACTGCTACAAAATGTAAAACACTAACAACATTACTTTCAAGCTGACTTAAGGACAAAATTAACTTAAATTTAAAAATTAAGGGACCAAATTAAACATTTTAATAGAGGACCAAAAGTATCTGTTACCCTTCATTTGGTGGATTCGAAATGGCAGGAAAAGAGAAGGGGGGTGTGAGGGAGAAGAAATAGTAGGGAAATAAAAAAGGGAGTGTGTTTAGTTGTGAGGAAATATGTTGGCAGAGAAATAAAAAGGTGTGGGTCTCCCTTGAAATGAGCAGAAATGAACAATGGGAGGCGGTGGTTCTAACATTTTGTAGCAGTTTATTTTGTGACAGTTAAAAATCACCACAAATTGACATTTTGTGGCAATTTTTAATTGCAACAAAAAAACAATAATCGATTTCAGCTTCCGTAGTCGATCAGCTTCCATAGTCAACTATCAGCATCCATAATCAACTATTAGCATCCATAATCGATTAAAATTTAATTTTTTATTCATTTTTTTATTTCTCTCTTTCCTATCTCTTACTTATTTCTCTTAAATCAAACACCTCTATTTTCACCTTATTTTTTACCTATTTCTATTCGTCTATTTCTCTCTTATCTATTTCTATCTAATATATTTTTCACATATTTCTTTTCTTCTTGCCAAACACATCCTTAGTCGTAAGATTACTTCTCATTTATTAACCTTCATATAAGGTATAGGAAGATCTGTCTACATGAACAATAGTGTTACTACATTATTCCCCCAAGAGAATTCGTCTCATTCACACAAAAAATTAATCGTTATCTATGAATGTGCTCCGAAGAAAAATAAAATAGTTGAAAGAGTTACAATCGACATACGTAACTGCTCTACAGGAAAGTTTAAGCTGAGAATTCGAGACTTGCTCAACTGATTCAGTTTAT
Source organism: Spatholobus suberectus (assembly GCA_004329165.1). Taxonomy (NCBI): domain Eukaryota; kingdom Viridiplantae; phylum Streptophyta; class Magnoliopsida; order Fabales; family Fabaceae; genus Spatholobus; species Spatholobus suberectus. Next base: position 9,982 of record QUWT01000231.1, on the reverse strand, counting down.
CCTCTTCCCTCTAAGTGCATGAATTGTGTTGTGATGCTATATTTTTACTTATGCGTTGCTCTTTTCTCTTAAACCAGTGTCTCATAAGTCCTATTTAAATAAATTTCTTTATAAGCACTTTAGGAGAAAAAATAAAATAAAATTTCTTTCATAAGTTAAAATCACATCAACTTTTAAAGAAGTTGGATGAAATGTATGAATTCAAGTTGTGTAAGTTAATTTTAACTTATTGAAGAAACAATTCATTTTACATTCTTACTTTTTTTATTAAAAGTGCTTATAGATAAATTTATCCAAACATGACCATAATGAAGCAACATTTTCAGGTACAAGATTTGATTATAGATTCTTCGGAGAGAAATTTTGAGAGAAAATCATTTTAAAAATAATTTAAAATGGATGGATGTTTTCCATCAAATGGATTAATACATGGATTACAAGCGCATCCATTAAAGTCGTGAATGGGTTAGAGTATTTAAAAAAAGTCTGTAATGATCCTAAATGGTGGCATGCATGCATAGACGGGGGATCTAATAGCCCTACTGTTATTATATTCTTTGAATGTTACAAAAACAAGTAAATAATCAGCGTAGATAAAAGAAAATAATGAAGAGATGACACTATACATGAATTTTTTTTACAAAGAATGACAAACCCAAAAATGACTACATAGACAACTGTGATTATTGAAGAAACATCTTAAGATGTAATAAAATGTATGGTATAACTTATCAACGTAAGATATAGACAGACAACACTAAGGTACAGGTTGTGATCATAAAGAAGTGCTTGGTAAGGAACCCATTAAAATAATATTTTCGTCTCTCTGCTCCCTGGTCTTCTCTGGCTTTTCTTTCGTAAATAATCCAGAGAGGAACCTAGGTGACAACCCAGAACTCAGTCCCCTGCCTAACAAGTCCAAAGCTCCTCGTGTTTCACCACCTCCCCTTTGGCTTGCTCTGTTAGTTAAGCTCCTTGTCTCATTCAATCTGAGTTGAGCCCCACAAGTACAATTTGCAAGTTTTCCAAAGCAACGCTTATGGAAAACCAACTGACAAGCTTTGCACCTTTCAATCTCGTCTTCCTGGTAATAATTTAGCTTTAGATTGAGACTGCTACTTTTCATTATATCAGAAGAATTCCAGACTATGGCAAATGAAATGGATAAAAAGTAAAGACGAATAGGCATTAGAGAATAGCATAAATGGGATTGATTCCTGAGCTCGAAGGGAATGCTTTTAACTATTTCATAAGACAGATAGTAGCGCCCCCTACACCCATTATGATAGGAACTGAGAATTAGGGGCAGTTATGACAGTTATATGTAGAAAATAACTGTTTTAGAAATCATATCTGTATTAAAAGGTGACAGTTAAGTGTAAAAAATAACTATTGGTAGTTAGTTTTTTATTAGAATCTGTTGGATGGCAGTATGTGTAGAAAATAACTGCTGATATTTATGTATTAGGAGTATATATCTGATTGTAGGTTGTGTAATTAGGCAGTGTGAAGTTATTTGTAATTTGTAGACAGAGAATATTCTCTGTAGGAGACTTTGTCTCTGGGACAGCAAGTGTATTGCTGTATTGTGTGTGACATTTCAGCATTCAATATTGAAGAAGCAAGAAGAAGATTACTCTTGCCCCAAGGAAAATTAATATAGTTTTGATGATTTAGCCTCTTGATGAGTGCAAAGTTGTAATGTGTGTTTATGTATGTGTGTGTGTTTGTGGTCTTGCATGATTTATCTTTATCCTTGATGGTTTGATGGTAATGAGCTCAAGATTTAAGACTTAAAAGGTTACAAAGTGGAAATATATTTTCTATAAGTCTAAAATTGAATTTGAAGAGAAACAATTTGATAAACTTGTTTTTAAATTGATAGGAAGAAATAACTACACACTAGAGCTTTAAAACTACTCAATCTTATATTAAAGAACCACTTAATTGGTTAAGTTAGCTTTGTAATCGATTAAGATCGTTTAATTTCATGTAAACAGTGAAAATATACACTGTTTTAACTAGTTAAATCAATATGTAATCAGTTACATGTTTTCTGTTTTAACTAGTTACAACATTATGTAATCAGTTATTTCAGCAGTAACCAATTACATAATTCTGTAACTAGTTACATAATATAAAGCTGTTTTGTCCTACATGAAAATAACTAGTTACAAATTTATGTAACCAGTTATTCCAGTAAAGGGAAATTCGAATGGGATCTGTTTTAACTAGTTATAAATGGAAATAACTAGTTAAACTCATTCAAACATCATTTTTCAGATTTCTAATAACAAATAACTGATTACAAGACAATATAACTAGTTATTCCAGTGAGCTCTCTATATAAAGTGAACATTTGTGAGTCTTTCAATCATCACTTCTACAACTTCACTTTTCTAAATTTGAGAGAGAGCTTTTCTAGAGAGAATTCATACTATTCTTCTACTCCACTACAAGTTTTAGATCAAAGATCAAAGAGCTCATCATGGATCAATCTTGAGGATAAAGAAAAGTCTTTTCTTTGGTAAAGTTGATTGGTTCTTCATTGTTTCCCATCTATCACAAACCAAGGTGATATCTAACCTTCTTCTATATTGATTTTCGTTCTTGAGAGGGTTGTTTCTCTTATCTTCCTTGTGGTAGGGTTCCACAAGAAAGATTTCAAGTTTTTCTTGATAGGGTTCAAGAAACTTGATTATGTAGTTTGTTTGGTAGTAATTCTTGTGTTTGTGCATAGTGTTTGTAAACATTTGAATTACTTAGTGATAACACCAATCGGTTTGATTGGAAACTGGATGTAGATCACAGTGGTAGTGATTGAACCAGTATAAATCTTGTTTCCTCTCTCTCTTTCCTCTACTCTCTCACTAGCATATTGTATCTTGATCACTTGCATTTAAAATCATAAAGATCTTTGCATAGAAAAGTTCAAGATAAATTGATCCAATTCTATTTCATTTGTATAACCAAATCAATAAGATTCAAAGTTTTGAAAAATCTAGTTATTCATAATTGAAAAGAAATTGGGGATTCTTGAAAATTTTGAAAGATCCAATTCACCCCCCCTCTTGGATCCAGCCCTTTTGTTTAACAAATATCATCTTTTATTACTTTTATCAATTGGTGTTCTATCACATTAAGAATCCCAACTCTGGACAACAGGAAATTCTACTGAAAGTAAACTTGAGCTAGATGGTTCCAACGTTATACAAAATATTATGAAATCAGATCTCCAAATAAAAGTGTAGACAATAAAGAAACAAATGATTTTTTTGTGAAAATAATCATATTTTTCCGGTGTGATAAATTGTTTTATCAAGAACTAACAAGCACAGGTCAAGCAAGAGCCTCAAGAAGCATAGCTCTTTAATATTCCCACCGGTGCAACTAACTACAATCCCAATGTCCCCTTTGCTTGCTTTTACCTGAAGTAATGCAGAACATCTGGTATGGCTTATGTGCCTAAGAGACAAGACCCCAAAACATCCAGTTGGTAGAATTCCAGTTCCTTATTTTCTGGTATATAGATGGATAGATTTAAAAGAGGTAATTCACTTATGCCTATTTCAGCCACAAAGTTGGACCCTACACAGGGTCCATTGGATTTGTTAAATGCCAAATAGAAACTAGAAACGTGATACAGGGTCAATCAGCAGCTGAGAATGGTATTTTTTTTTTCTTTTCCTAATTTTTTGTCTGTTTGTCTACTACAGTTGGTAGTGTCAGTAGCAGACCTTTAATGGATTTGCCCCCACCCCTAGACAAATAGAAGGTAGCAGTAAAGAGGCATAGAAGTTAAAAGTGGAAAATAAACGCCATGCAGGAATTGCTGGGGGTCTACTGCAACAATAACCAGAAAATTGAGCCTTGTGTAAAATAATTTAAACTAGCTTATCAGAATTCAATTTAGATCCTCTAAAGCACACAGTACACCTAAATTATTCCATGCATCAAATCAATTCTATGTAAATTATTTTGTACTTTATAAAATTCAAGTTTTATACTCATCTCAGACTCCATCATTACTATTCATTTTTCTCTCCCATTCTTTCACAAAAATCAATTGTCCACAAAATGTTTGAGGTCCGTAAACCTCTTTCCGTGCAGGTATACTTTGCCAAATCTAATTCAATTTATTCATCAACAGATCCACACCGCATTTTTATTCTCTATTGTGAACCTAGAGACCCAGGGAACCTGATCAAAATTCTAACGTTTCTCCTTGATATATTATCCTTTCATTAATTAATTTTATACCATAGAATCTTAGCTATTGATGGGTACACACCTGAAATGGGAAAATGAGAGAAGATGGGTCACTGCAATCTTGTCGGGCATTACAGGGGACTCCCACATCACAGCATATGAGGCATTGGTCAGTAATGTGTTCCAGGATTTTCCTCGACAGAGTTTCCACCATCACAGGAAGTGCTGCATAAAAGTTGCTATTCATCAACAACACTAGATATAGGGGATGCAACAACTTCAAAATTAACCAGGGCTTAGCTCCAAATTGCATAATCAATAGTCTGCAGCTCTACGTTCTCATGGAACAAAAAGAGAAATGAAACACACACAATTTGCATGAAGATACTACATAGGCTCATAGTGATGCCCACCTCCAAACAAAAATATGATTACAGAGTACGAATTAATTCCCAGTTTTGACAGACTAACAGCCGGAAATTCCATATTTTGGGTTGCAGGTCTATCCACTTAATAAATAGTCAAAAACTGACAGCCACATCCCAAGGTCTTATGAGCAATAATTTCCAGATGCTTAATATTATTGTTACCTCACATGGTTAAGACACCATATCCCTTCTATGCTATCTGTTTGAATAATTATTCAAGAACCGATAATGACTGCATACCACAGGGCAGAGAGAGAGATTTATCAGACCAGTTCCAAAAACTGATATTGTGCAACCACAACTATTTCCTAAATTATACAAATTTATATTCAGCCACACCACGAATATATTCAAAGTACATAATGATTAAAAAACCCATCCCATTAGGGAAGAAAAACAGAAGAAATCAGTAATAGAATCTGAATGGTCAAATGTAAATTTCGGTGTTAGGAGCAAGTAACGCATGTCTGTGCATGCATCAAAACTGGGCTTTAGACATCATTGCATCAAACCCAGATTTATCAAAAGAAGTGAAACACATGTAAATGGAAACTAATTGAAATGAACTTTCATTTAAAGCACAAAGAAACAATAAGCCGAAATAGAAGCTAACCAGCAAAGACTCCTTTGGAAAGATCAATCAAGTCTCTAAGAGCAAAAAAGTCATTGCTTTCAAGAAGATATCTCCTGTTTCCAAGTCCTCTGTTGATAGACCTCCGAAATGGGCAGAGAATATATGGAAGCATTGTAGCTATCTTTTTCTGACACTCATACATGAAGCAAGGCTGGGACCTTTGACAAAAGGAAGGGATTAACGGCAGTGACACAAAGCATGGGCTGCAGGATAAATTTCATCAATAAAAATGCAAAGTGAATGGTAAGAATAACTTAAAAATATACGAAACGAAAAAGGATGGGAAGGAAAAGAATAACATGCATCTAGTGTATTGATTGATAAACACTGAAGAGAAAATATAAAAAGGCCAATTAAGCTACAACACCAACCAAGAAAAGACGCGAAATTTTGATATGAACATGTAATAAGTCAATAAGATCTTAACACACATCAATATGCATAAGTATAGTTATTTTGCATCAGTTCACAATCTATGTGCCCAATGCTAATTGTAATTGCAAATAAACAGCATTCATTCAAACTAGTAATCCTACACCAGTGTCTGTCCAACCTACAGGAATATGTTATGGAGTGTTGAATAGAATTCTTCATAGGGTGTTAAACTAGGTTGATGGCCTCCCCATAACTCATAGGGTGTTTTTTTACCGGTCTTCTTATGAGCAATTGCAGTATTTTATTTTTTGTTGGATTCCACAAATTTTGTAATTGTATTTTGTGTTTTGTTGTCCCATAAATATAACTGTCTGGAGTAAGTAGTGGGGTCCATTTAAGAAACCTTTTTGAGTTGATGAGTTGGAATAAAAATTTAGTTGAGTTGCTTATAATAGTAAAAAATTTGTGGCATTATGGAAAAGTGTAAGAAATTCTTTAAAATTATTTTTAACAACTCATAAGAGTTGCTCCTTAGAGTTGTCCTAACAGATCTTTAACTACATCTACAACTTACAACTATAAATATACAGTCATGTAATTAGACCCTATTCATTCAATTCAGAGATTCCCTAGATTCTCAGAACTCATTTCCTTTACTTTCTCAACTACACAACTGTTCTAATATTATACATAGAAACTTTGGACATAAACATTCATATGAAAGATCATAAGGTGAAAACAATATTATAAAAGACAAACATTAGTATTAAATTTACCTGTTCATATATAGAATCCAGATAGGACTTTGCCAGCTGAGAAACAGGATAATGAGTGAAATCCCAATGATGTAAAACCCTGGCTGGCAAGACTGCAGTCTCATTTGTGTGGCAAGAAGAGCAAAACAACTGGCCAGTGTATTCACAAAGTCGAGGCTTCCCCCATCCAAATGTCTGTACAAAATCCCAATCAAAGTTTTTTCCATCATCAAAATGCTTATGGCATCCAGCACAGGTGTGATGTTGTGCTTCTAACAACTGTTTCATAGATTTGTTTGGTGGAATTTCAACTATAAGTGAAATTGTCTTTCCTAAATTGGAAATGTTTTGAATATTTTCCCCACTTGTAAAAGAAGAGTGAGACACTAGTGCATTTGACACAGGTGAAATAGGATATGAATCTCGATGGGACAAAAACCAAATCAATGCTCTTGGAGGACTTAAAGAGAACCTGGAACGGAGAATAGACTGTAAACACTCTTGAATGACAACACTTCTCTTCACAATAATATCAGGAGAAGCACTTCTAAATATCTGGGTTTCCTTTTCAACAAAAGACCATGGCAAAGGTAATTTCCAGCCTTGCTCATTGAATAAGGTTTTCATGCAACGATAGAGAGTGAGGAAATCACGATATCGCCTTTCAACCTCCCACTGATCCTTACCACTCCACACTTTTATTTTGTACACAGTATATTCCTTCACCCCAACCAATCTTTCACTGAAAGAAACATCCCCTTTCTTCTGCCTTGCACCTACCACTTCAATCCTATCTATTCTTCTAGGGTGCTGAACTAGCAGGTAAGCATCATCTGTACTAGAAGTAGAAGCAGTCAACCCACCATCTCTTGAAGGCATAGAAAATTGAGGCTCAACCAATCTGTTACCCATGGAAAGCCTAGCCCCAGGAGAATCCACAGATTCCAGTAAAATTTCTTCCATTTCCTGAACAACCTCGTCATAGAATTCATTTAGCTCAAAGTCTTCTATCTGTAATATTTAGTGAAACATTAAATCGAATACCCAGTGTCAACTCAAGTAAATTTGCAGCCAAAATGAGTTGCTTCAAACCATAAGTCTATGATAGCATTTCTCATCAACCATCTTTTGTAATGGGACATGGTATAAAAGCAACCTTTCTTGACAGTAAAAATAAGAAAATGATAAGGCTCATTGAGTCATACATCCAACCTTCAAAATTCAAAAAATGTTTAATAATTTAGATGCCAGGCTCTAGTTTCAATTGAATACATCTTATAGAATTAGTAATAAATAATTTCATTACTCAGCCAAAATAATCTTCCTGAAATTATGCACATTTAGTTAATACATACAGAGTAAGAAATGTCAACCAATAGGTTTAACCAATGTTTTAAATCACAGACCGCACCACTTGATGCAGCCACTACATCTACCATAACTACATCACACCATGTTTGTGTCCCATGTTAGCCCACAACAGTCATAAAGCAACTGTGACCACAACAAACTACAACCACAATTTAAACTGTGGACTTACATATTAATTAAAATTTTACAAAATTGAAGTAGCAAATATTAACTGAAGAGTGTTGAATTGAAAATGATAACTCAAAGGCAATGAGATGCATTGCTCACCTTAGATACCACAGGACTTTTTCTAAGAGATTTATTGAAGTGGAAGAGCTCTCTAATGTTTTCCTCATTCCAGTGTCTGACAGCGGCACAATTTGTTCAAGGCTCTCAAATGATTTTGCATTAACATTCCCAAGATGGTTGGAAGAATTTTTATCAAATTGACTATCACCTAGTGATTAAACTTGAACTTAGAATCATCCAGCTCCAACTTTACACCATGAGCAATCACTAGTGGCAATAGCTTCTTCACTGTTTGGCATTCCGGTTTTCCACGCTACCACCATCAGTAACATCCAAACCCACATTCCGAGGAGCTTCTCTCGCCGGCAGATCCACATCAACTTCATCCACCTTGGCAACAGAAGAAGTTTTAGGACAACTAACCAGATCATCAGAACCTTGGACCTGTGTTTCAACACTCTTCTGACAATCAATTGAGGGAGAAATTTCTTCCAAGTTAGCAAGCATATCAACTCCCCTGTCCCTAACCTCTTCTACAGCAGCAGAACAACCAATATCTTTAGTTTCTTCAAATTCATTGCCTCCAACATGTCATCTCTTTCCGTTCCCTTCCTCTTTCCGACCAGAACCCTTGGAACTCACAGAACCAGAATTCACGATATCCTCTTTAACTCGATCATTCTTTCCCGCCGATCGCGAAATATATCAGACACGACAGGAATATTACCACTTTGCAGCAAAAAATCATCCAAGTCTCGGGAACCAAAGGCCACAGAAGAGTTCAAAAACAGAGGATTCTCTTTTTCCACTTCCGGCTCCTCATAATAACCTATACTTCTCGACGACAAATACGTCTCATTTCCACCATCACCATCACTACCATAATTATACATAGAATCATCACCCTCTGATAACTCTTCTTCCTCTTCATCTTCTTCTTGTTGTTGTTCTTCTTCTTCTCTTATTCCAATTTCCAATTCAATACCATTTCCACCACCTTCTCCAACAGTCACTTCGTTGTCCCATTGGACCCTTCGGTCCGGTTGAAACCGATTAACTCCGACGAAACGAGATCAGTGATAGCGAGTTCGTCACTGCAATCACCGTACAGCTCCAATCCACTGGAACCGTACCTCAGACTCCGCTTCCGGTCTCCGCCGCCGCGATTCGTATCCGCCGTTCCTCTTCCCAGACTGAAATTCTCGAGGCCCTCCGTAGACGCGAAATCGCAATCGGGGAAATCGTGGAACAGCGTGACGGCGCTGCACAGGCTCACGCCGGTGCTGGGCGTTCCCATCACCGAGTTGGCGCTGCAATAGCGCTCGAACTCGGAATCGCCGCCGCACGAAGAGTGGGCGACGCACCGTCCGATTCGCGAACCCGTAACGGAGGGAACGAATCCAACGGATCCGGTGAACCAACTTCGCCTCGGCCATTCATCGTTTTCAAAATCGGTAAATTAAAAACAAAAATGTAAGCGCGCGATTGATCGAAGGTGCGAAGCTCTGGTTGTCGAAGATTCTAGAAGGAACCGCACGGTTCGATCGAGGTAAATAAGCACAGTAGGGAGAGACCCTTCCCCCTGACACACAAGGGAAGGCGATGATGATGCAGGAGAAATTAAAAAATATAAAAATGAGAATCGGCTCTTTTTTTTTGGTCTTTAAATAATAAAAAATTGAAGAAATTGTGATTCATCAGACATGAGAAACGTGGATTCAAAACTACCAGTATTTATGTTCACCTTGTTTTACCTAACATTCTACAATCTACTTCGTTTGCACATGTTTGAAAACTCAGCAATCGGCATGCAGATAGAGGTAGGAGTTACGATATTTTTCCTTTTTTTGGTTATACTTGTGGGGTTTTGAGTTTGACCAACGTAATTTTTTTTATTTCGTTTACTTCTTTTTACGTTGTATATATTGATTATATATATAATGCGTTTAACATGCATTATTAGTGTAAAAATATTTAAAAGT
>QUWT01000230.1:123828-143523 GCA_004329165.1 Spatholobus suberectus | reverse complement strand
CTAAACTTTAATTCCGTCGCTAATTGACAGCATTTCTGTCAATTGTCACCTAATGACAGAAACTGGTGCCTAGTACCAAACCATATTTTTGCAGTTTGCAGGAAGATGATCCATGTTGTTTTTGACAAAATCAATCCATCCCAAGCATCACAAAACAATTCTAGTTTATTTCTAATACCTTTCTAATCGATTACATAAAAATTTCATCCACCAATCATCAAAAATTTCCCAAAAACCCCTTTCAAAACCCATTTTGTGTCAAAACTTACATACCCAAGATTTTCACCAAAACCAATCGATTTCAAAGCATTAAATCAACATATCAACGACCATAAACACGAAATCAAGCAATAGTAAGCTTCCCTTACCTCAAAAGCTTCCAAATTTGAAAGTTGGGAAGATGAGAATGAGAGAGAAAGAGACTTTTGAGCCAATCCTCCTAGAAATCTGCCATCCGTAACTCAAAAACACAAAATTGGGGCTGAGAACCTTTAACACCCTTAACTAACTCGAGATATCTAAGAGAGATAGAGAGAGATGAAGATAAGAGAGAGAAAGGATGAGAGAGAGTGAAAATGAGAAAATGAGAGAAAAAGCTCCCTTCCCCTCTTATATAGATGAACTCTTCGAAGCTCTCACACATACTTTTGGCCAACTAAGGCTCAAATCTCACCAAACCACTCCCCATATCTCATAACTGGTCTAACTCAACTGTTTTCCCTCAAAGCCCAAAATCACACTCTCAACACATCCACATAGGCTCAAGCACATATCTCAAGTTCCTTAAATTCAGACTTTCAAACAAGCAATACCAAACCATCATCGTACACCTAATTCATGCACAACAACAATTCATTTATTTCTTTTAATCACCTAGATTACATATCAAATTCCCACTTTTTAGTTATTAAAACACTTAATCATGCATTAGGAAAAAAAAGATGTTACAATGTCAACGCCATGTCATTGCCACATCATCATTAGAGTGCCATGTCGGCAATCAATGCTGCCACATCAGTGGTCAATTGATGAAATGGATGGTCAACTAATGGAATGCAAAATTCGTGAAAAATTTAAAATATGGGGGCAAACTGCATGAAAAAAATTGAGGACAAAATTCGCAAAATTATGAAACTAAAGGGGCAAAAAGTGTAATAAAGCCTATATGTATATAGGGATTTGCTAATGTATACACACTTGCTTTTTAGTTGGAGTACGTTAGCATGTTATAACTACAATGTATCTTAAAATATACTAATGGTGTAGCTTGCTAACGTACTCCAACTAAAAATAAGTATGTGTCTGTTAGTAAATCTCATATATATATATATATATATATATATATGACTATATTACCTTTTTTATTGGAATTACATAATCTTTTAAAATTATATTTAATATTTTTTAACTTTTTAAATTCTAAAAGTTGTATAAAAAAATTTCTTTAACATTGTATTTTTCACTTTTACACATATTTAATTTTTTAATTGTAAAAATTATAAAAAATTAACTAACAAATAATGACAGAATTAACATTAAATATTTTAGAAAAAATTGTAAAGAAGAGAATGATATATATATATATATATATATATATATATATCCTTTCCAACACTTAAACAATATATTAAAAAAAAGGGAAGAGATTAAAACACAAGAGATTTTATACTAGTTCGTCGTTAACCTAAGAATATGTCTAGTCCTTGGTTCTCAACCAAGAATTTCACTAACAGATAAGACTGTTACAAGTATTCTTTAACCTAAGCCTCTTTAGGCTCAACACGAGTATTCATTGACTTACTTCTCCAAGCAACAACCCAAGTATTGTTTACAACACAAGCCTCTCTAGGCTTAATCCCAAGTATTCTTTGATTCAAAGTCTTTTTAGGCTCCAACCATTGTCGTTTAGAAAAGGTTAAGGGTAAATCATGTGACTACTTTGTTTTAGCGAGACATATATATAAATATTTGACAAGTCTTTCTTTTACACTTAGAGAATTTATAATAAAAAGTAGAAAATAGATTTGAAGTCTTGTTAATCACACAATCATTGCAAAAGTTCTGTTTATCTTTATTTCTTTGGTATACATAGTCAAAGAGGGAAAACATTCATTATAATATTGTTTGATGCTTCATCTTTGATTATGAGAAAAATATGAATGTTGGATCATTAAATGCAACATTTAATGTCTTTCACCAACTAGTCATATTGATAAGATAAAAATCCTGCTTGTCTTTCTTTTCTGTATTGGCGCTATGAATCAGAGAACAAACTTTGCTTTATCAGACATAGTACACTATTGCACCTTCCTGCTTTCTACACTACTACAGAAAACACTTTTTAAATTGGTTAAAAAAGACTTTTTAAATCGGTTTTACAATCGATTTAGATATAGGCGATATAAAAAGTATTATAATTTTAAATCAGTAAGTTGAACCGATTTAAAAAATACTTTTTAACTCGGTTCAGTGGGAAACCGATTTAAAAAGTGTTACTTTTTAAATCATTTTAAATCAGTTGTAGCTGCAATTGATTTAAAAAATAACACTTTTTAAATTGATTGTAGTTACAACCGATTTAAAAAGTCAATTTTAAATTAACATAAAAAACAATAACTATATCCATACACTTGCTCCAAGGGTAGAATTACATTGCTATGTCAAAAAAATCATAATAGATACAATCCAAAACAAACCATAATGAACCAAAACATAAATCACTAATTCACAAGTGTGCTTCGAGCTGCTCACAGAGTACACAAAGTTAACTTCCCCTTCCACGAGTGAGCGAGCTCCAACAATGGCAATGACAACCTTCTTGCACAAGTTACGAGCTTGGAGAGAGTTTGAGAGCTACAAACAACCCAAGGGATATGGATGTGGAAGGATGACCTTCAAACAACCAATAATGAACCAAATCAAAAATCACTAACCCACGAGTGTGCTTCAAGCTGCTCATAGAGTATACGAAGTTAGCTTCCGCTTCCACGAGTGCAAGAGCTCTAATAGCGGCAATGACAGCCTTCTTGCACGAGTTACGAGCTTGGAAAGAGTTTGAGAGCTACAAACAAGACAAGGGATATGGATGAGGAAGGACAAGCTTCGAACAGAGGAGTTTCTTTGTGCGAGGAGCTTCGAATGGGGTAGAAAATAGTAGAGGTGCTTCGAAAATGGAGTAGAAAACAGTGGGGGTACTTTGAAAATGGCCAAGGGATATGGGTGAGGAAGGAGGATTTCAAGTAAAAGATGCTTAGATAGGCAGAAATGAAAGTGTGCATGCGTGTAAAATGTATATGAAGCCACTTTTTAAATTGGTTCAGCTGGGAACCTGATTTAAAAGTCCACTTTTTAAATCGGTTCAACTAGAATCAATTTAAAAGGTCTCTTTTTAAATCGATTCAGTTGGAACCGATTTAAAAAGTGACCTGTATTGTTTATTTTAAATTCAAAATATATTTTTTTAAACTGGTTGAACCTGAATTGAGTTAAAAAAGTTTGATCAAATTTCAAAAATACCACCGCGTTCTTATTCTAAACCGGTTCATTTTGAATCAAGTTAAATTCATGCTTTAAAAAGTGTTTTCTGTAGTAGTGAACTTTTTAAACCAGTTGTGATAGAACTGATTTAAAAAGCACTTTTTAAATTGATTCAATCACGAACTGGTTTAAAAAGCACTTTTTAAATCGGTTCTATCAGAGCCGGTTTAAAAAGTCAAGGCTTTTTAAATCGGTTCTTCTAGAACTGATTTAAAAAGTCATAAAAAAAAATTTTGCACTGTCATTTTAGATCGGTTAGTGGAAAACCGGTTTAAAAAGTGAATAAATTTTTTAAAAATTAACTTTTTAGCTACGGTTATACGTGAATCGGTTTGAAAAAGTTCATTAAAATTACAAAACTGCCACCGCGTCTTGGTTTTAACTTGGTTTATTAATAACCGAGTTAAAATACTGCTCTAAAAAGCATTTTTTGTAGTAGTGCTAGAGATGCATATTTTCATGAAGTAGGTGAGCAAAAGTCCTTTACTTTGAAAGGCTTCTTCATTATGCTCCATTTCTTATCAAGACTTTTGAGCATGTTTTGTACTTGAAAAGATAGTGAGACCATACAAATAAATATATTTGTAGGATGGTACATTTATATTAAAACTCAACACATAATACAACCGTCTTAGTAGGAAGATTAGTTCGTCTTGTAAATCTAAGGTTGTTTAATCTTATAGGCTAAAAAGTTATTTATTTTGTTTGTTAAATCAAAACACTTGAGAAATATAAAACATCCTTTGCTCTAACAAATGTTTTATTATAAATTTAATTAACTTTTTATGCTTTTAATAATCTATAATATAATGTCCGTGATCTTTTTTTAGAAATATTTTGTAAAGTCAAAGAAAGATTATTAGTAAAAATTGTTTCTATCATGCAAAAAAAATTAAAAATACATTAATTAATTAATTAAGTGTAAATAGATTAAGAGAAATAAATTCTCCATCATTTTATAAATAATTTGAAAAAATTAACTGTTGATAATAAATTTAATATTTATAATTAAATTAATCAAATATCTTGATTTTAGTGAAATAATGAAAGTGTCCTGTTTATAAAATCAGAAATAATATTAAATTTAAAACATACTATAATTAAATGAAATCTAAAACAATTAATCCGGGTGACTCACGGGTCTAACTCTAGCGTCACAGGAAAGCCAAGATGCAAACTGGTCAGCACTACACTAGTCACTGTAATATTGTACTACTTGCATCCACTTAATAAAAAAATGGGAGTTTGGGAAGTATGCTTTACCAACTAATCAAACTTATTAATAACAGTTACTACCACCTGCCAGCATCTTAGAGCCAAATTGAAGATTAATACTAATTATGCTTATGTCTCTTTTATCCAATACTAATGAGTAATTAATTAATGTAAAATAAAGAGACCGCTAGCCTGCTAAGTTGATGCTACCTCCCGAAGAAAAAAACAAAGAAGTGACATAGGCGGCTCCGAAACAAAAGCAGTGCCAGCTGTCCATTGTCCTTAGAAATTTATTAAGAACTCAATCGTTGGATCAACGCTACGAAAAATATACCAACGGTTAAGAAAAAAATGGATAATCCTAATACAGTATTTTGCTGTAATTTTTGTCAGCGCAATTATTAATTTATTATTTATTATCGTAGTACAAATTGAAATATGATTGAAGCACACCGATGGTTGCAGTGTGTCTTCTAAGCTAAACATTGTCTACAATTCCTTCCTGGAATCAATGGCGTCTTCATCCTCCGACACCCGCTGGATCCACGACGTGTTTTTGAATTTTAGAGGAGAAGACACGCGTAAGACTTTTGTCTCTCATCTCTACGCTGCCCTCTCAAATGAGGGGATCAACACTTTCATCGAGGACAAGCTTCGCAAGGGAACGAAGTTAGGACCAGAACTAATGCGAGCAATAAAAGGGTCTCGGATATCCATCGTGATTTTCTCCACTAGGTATGCTTCATCTAGGTGGTGTCTTAATGAGCTGGTCAAAATCATGGAATGCCGTAGAACTTACGGCCAGGTAGTTCTGCCCGTGTTTTACCGTGTTGATCCATCGCATGTACGTAAGCAATGGGGTGCTTTTGGAAATGGCTTGGAAGCACTTGCACAAAAATGTATACTCGAAGGGACGCACGATGTTTTGAATAGTTGGAAGAGTGCACTCACGGAGGCATCAAATTTGGCCGGTTAGAGAGAAGCACATTTTAAGCATATAAACGACCTCTCCTAATTTATGCTCATTCTGGCCTTTTCTTTTTCATTTATTTATTAATTATTATTGAAGTATTGAAGGTGAGCTAGTAGAGGACATTGTTGAGGACATTTCTACAAAACTAGACACCGGATTATTGTCTATTCCCGAATTCCCAGTTGGATTAGAATCCCGAGTGCAAAAAGTGATTGTGTTTATTAATGCTCAATCAAGGAGAGGTTGTGCTGTAGGGATCTAGGGAATGGGTGGATTGGGTAAAACAACCGTGGCCAAAGCCATCTACAATCAAATGAATCTGAGATTCAGGTATAGAAGTTTCATTGAAAACATTAGAGAAGTTTGTGAAAAGGATAGTAGAGGGTGTATTGTTTTGCAAAAACAACTTCTTTCAGATCTAAAAGCAAAGGACAAGATACATAGCATTGCGAAGGGAACAACTATGATCAAGAACAAACTTTGTGGAAAAAGGGCTCTCATTGTACTTGATGATATTACTGAGTCTAAGCAATTGACTGCCCTATGTGGAGATCGTAAATGGATTGATCATAGAGGAAGTGTACTCATCATTACAACCAGAGATGCACGCCTACTTAATGTACTTAAAGTTGATCATGTTTGTAGAATAAAGAAAATGGACAAAAATGAGTCCCTTGAGCTTTTCAGTTGGCATGCTTTTAGACAAGCACGTCCAAGAGAAGACTTGATTAAACTCTCAATGGACATTGTTGCTTACTGTGGAGGACTACCACTAGCTGTTGAAGTCCTTGGATCTTACTTATGTGATAGGACCAAAGCAGAATGTGAAAGTATGTTGTCAAAACTAAAGGAAATTCCCAATGATGAAATTCAAGAGAAACTGAGAATAAGCTATGATGGTTTGGATGGCAAGCAAAAGAGTATATTCCTTGACATATGTTTTTTCTTTATTGGCAAGGACAGAGCCGATGTTACAGAGATACTAAAAGGCTGTGGCCTTCACCCTGAAATTGAAATAACAATCCTGGTTGAAAGGAGTCTCGTAAAGCTTGAAAAGAATAACAAGCTCAAAATGCATGATTTGCTACGTGACATGGGAAGAGAGATTGTTAGTCAAAGTTCTCCCGAGGAACCTGAGAAGCGAAGTCGATTGTGGGTTCACCAGGAAGTACTTGATGTATTGACAGAACAAACTGTAAGAACTCTCTCTACATATTATTTAATTTGTTCCAAAAGTAATTTTCTTTTAATGTGATGCAATGTTATTAGACCGGGACTAGACTGGTCAATTAGACCCGCTTCAACCGTGACACCACTGGCCGGTCTGGTAAAAAATGCTTTAAAATTGAGATTAGTAAGATTTCAGGGCTAGTATTTTTTGTGGAGAAAGGAATGTTTACCACTATTCCAACAGCTCACACTTGTTACAATGTTGATTGTATTATTTATATAACATATCTTCTGAATTATTAATTTATAAAACTTTTAAATATAAATATAATGTTAACATTTATTTTAATATGATCTTATGAATATTAATGGTTAAACTTGAAGATATGATATTAATTTATCAGTATGTTAATTTATTATCTAATATTAATTATTACTGTTTCATCAAGGTAGGACTAATAAATCTTGAAATAATGTCTTCACCAATTAAATGGCCAGTCTGGTTTATTTTTCAAATTTAAGTTTAATTTTCATGTATTATCAATATAAAAATTTTTACATTATTAACTAATTAGAAATTACTCTAAATATGACTTTTAAAGTAATTATTACAATAATTAACAATCTTACAATACATGGCTATGTATGATTGAATGACAATGTTAAAAAAGTTTCACTGTCAGCGTATTCTAATTAAATTCTTTAAATTTATTAAAAATGTGTTAAGTACTTGTCTTAAAATGTTTTAAAAAGTGATGTGTGCGTGTGTATCCACTTGAACTAGTGACTCATTGGTTTAATTGCTACCCTATAACAGTACCTTGACTGACTTGAGAACATTGGATGTATCCATAGGCTACAGCTTCATGTATTGCTCATTTGCTTTCTATTGAGAGAATGACAAAGGTTCCCTTTTATTTGTTAAGTTATTTCTGTGCTCTTTTTTTTTTTTTCCACAGGGAACAAAAGCAATTGAGGGCTTGGCTTTGAAGTTGCAAAGAACTAGTGGACTTCACTTCAATACCAAGGCATTTGAGAAAATGAAGAAATTGAGACTTTTGCAACTTGATCATGTACAACTTGTTGGAGGTTATGAGTATCTTAACAAAAACCTAAGATGGGTTTCTTGGCAAGGATTTCATCTAAAACACATACCAGATAACTTGTATCAGGAAAATGTAATTTCTATTGAATTAAAATATAGTAAAATTAGACTAGCATGGAAGGAGCCCCAGGTAAATATTACTTGAAATTTTCATAATAACAATGGTAATTGTTCCCACCATTTGCTTCTCAATTTTTTGTTAAATATTTCTCTTGCAGTTGCTGCAGAGGCTAAAGATCCTCAATCTTAGCCATTCAAGGAACTTGACGCGCACCCCTGATTTTTCAAAACTACCGAATCTTGCAAAGCTCATTCTCAAAGATTGTCCAAGCTTGTCTGAGGTGGACCAATCCATTGGAGATCTAAGCAATCTTCTTGTGATAAATTTGATGGACTGTACAAGCCTTAGCAATCTTCCAAGGAGGATGTATCAGTTGACATCTGTCGAAACTCTCATCATCTCTGGTTGTTCAGAGATTGACAAGTTGGAAGAAGATATAGTGCAGATGGAATCCTTGACTGCACTGATTGCAAAAGATACAGCTGTAAAAGAAATTCCTCATTCAATAGTAAGATTAAAAAGCATTGGATATATATCCCTCTGTGGACATGAAGGATTTGCACGTGATGTTTTTCCTTCTCTCATATGGTCGTGGATGTCACCAACGGCAAATCTTGGATCTAGTACTCGACCATTTGGGAGCATGTCAACTTCTCTAATCTCCATGGATATACAGCATAATAATTTGGGTGACCTGTTGCCAATGCTTGGTGGACTTTCAAAACTTCGAAGTATTTTAGTGCAATGCGACTCGGATTTTCAACTAACCCAAAAATTAAGAAGAATAATGGACGACTTATGTGATGTAAAATTTACTGAATTGGAAAAAACATCATATGCATCACAAATTTCAGAAAATGCCTAGGAATCTTATTTGATTGGAATGGGAAGCTACTACCAAGTCATCAATATAATTAGCAAGAGCATATCAGAGGTTCTTTCTTACTCGTTCTATGTTTATCTTACCTTTATTATTCATCTTTACTTGTAACTAAGAGAACATGCAATGATATTTAGTTCAGCAAAAATATATGTTGTTTCTGATGATCAATGAGAATATAATGAACATGATTCTTATCATGAACAATGTGAAAATTAATTTCGAACTTCTTAATATGAACATTATAAATGATATTACTGATGACAAATGATGTTGTCATGACATCACAACAAAAAAGTTGAAATTCAGGCAAGTGAACACCAAGATGACGCAATAAATGTTGAATTTCAGTGATCTGAGCAGATTTTGATTAATAAAAAAGCATGGAATTCACCTTTCTGGCTTCATTGCTAGAGTAGGAGATCATGAGATGACCAACCTGCATAGAAAGTAATAGAACCTGTGCTAGAGGTGGGTCTCTGGACAACCACCCAATCAGCATTAGAGAAGGAAAATTTAAGAGGAAAACCATTGGAAGTGGATGGCATTGGCTCAAAACTGGCAGATGCTATTCACAACATGTGAGATATAAAGATGTGTAATGGTGAAATATTGACAAGTCCCTGCCAGTTGAGGGAAGAATAGAACTGGCTAGTAAGAACCTTCTGCCTGAGTGGACTTGCATCCTGTAATGGGAGTAGAAACTGACTTGACGTGGAACCTTTAGAAATAATTGAGAGAATTAAATGAGCAAGAGATATGTCAGTAGAGCCAGTAAAGAAAAAATCATCCACATAGGGGAATAAGATTGTGAAACTGAGAGGTCCCAAACAAACATCAAGCGAAAAGCTGATTTTTATGGTTAGAGAATTAATTTCTGCAGATGCTCATAACCTCCAGCCCAAATCCATTCTCTTTTCCTCTCATAGATATAATAAGTTTATGAGTAAATATAGATGACCAGAAACACGGTAAATAGAATACATAGGCTTATGAGTAAACAATAAGCCTGAAGGATAGTGATTATCCCTATGAATCAACGCATGATTTGAACTGTTGAAAGGTAGGAAAGCCTGAGTTTATAATGTATCTCACAATACTAGATTCTAGACAAAACATAATCAATAAAAAGAATGTAGTGATGAAAAGAAGAAACTGAAACAATGGGGTAGGTCCAAACATCATTATGAATCAATTCCAAAATTTGTCTTAATGCAGTAAAACAATTAGAAGAAATAGAAGTTCAGTGCTTTCTAGAACAACATATAAATTAGAAGATAGTATCAAAATTTTGGGTTGGAACTTAACCCCATAAAACCTGCTTATGAAATGAGAGTTGCCTTCCACTTATATACATTATTTTGGCCTCATCACTAGTCGATGTGAGATCTTTAGCACATCTCCTTCACACCGAGGACTGGACTTCTCAAGCGTGAAATTTGCGCGATTGGACATCTGCGGATGGTCTGATAACGGCTTGAGGGCGGATAGCTCGATAAGCCCAACAAAAATGGCTAAGATAGGCTCTGATACCATATCAGAATTTTAGGTTTGGGCCTAACTCAACCCTATAAAACCGGCTTATAAGGTGAGAGTTGCCCCCTGCTTATATACACTATTCTGGCCTCATCACTAGTCGATGTGGGATTTCCAACAGATAGCTCGCATTTGAGTCACTTGGACCCAAATCCGTTTGAAAGTTGAAACTGCAATACATGAATGATGAGTGGACTGGGATGACTAAGGCAAGCAGGTGAAGTGTCTGGAGATGCACATGCAGCGAACAAAACAAATAAATGATTACATGGTAGGACCAGTAGGATAGAAAAGGCATAATGCATCAGATGTTCTGCAGCAATAATGGAGGACCTGCCCTGTTTTGATGTCTTTCATGACAAAACCCTTACGTAAAACTCAATAACATAACTACTACCTTTAAAAAACTTACGTATAGAGATGATTAGACATTTTTTAAGTGAGGATCATAAAGAGCATATGGAAGGTAAGGAGTGCGAAACATAATATGTGAACCAACATGAGAAAATGGTCATTAGCCCATTACTTGTTGAAAGAAATGTCTGACATATCAGTTCTACCTTTTTTTCTTTTGGTAACTGGTAAGAGTTTCACAACTATTATTGTAGCAGAAATATATCCAAATTTGTACTGTTGGTGAGTGTGTTTCAAAACGATTGAGTGAATTTGTTTCTTTTAGTTTTCTTGCCTATATTTTTGTTTATACTGTACCATATTGTATTAAAAATTTGCCATTTGTAATTTGAAATGACGTTATAATGACACAAAAATGTTCATTTGAATTGCATAATTACATAAATAATTAAGCTTTTGTTCTTGATACAGGGATTGAGAACCAATGATTCTAGTGGTTTTTCGCTTCCGGGTGACAATTATCCTTATTGGTTAGCTTATATTGGTCAAGGGCATTCAATACATTTTAAATGTCCTGAGTATAGTGATTGTTGCATGAAAGGAATGGTTTTGTGTGTTGTTTGTTCATCAACCTCTGAAAACATGGCAGTTGAATGTCTTACTGGTTTCTTGATTGTTAATTACGCAAAGTGTACTATCCAAATATTCAAGCGAGACACAATAAAATCCTTGAATGATGAAGATTGGCAGGGTGTAATATCAAATCTAAGACCTAGTGACAATGTGGAGATTTTTGTAGCTCTTGGGCATGGATTAACTGTTATGAAGACAGCTGTCTATCTGATATATGGTCAGACCTAACATAAAATCTGAGCCATCCATGAAGCCAAAGAAAAATATCTTTGCACAGCTTACAAAGAGAATGGGAGAATGTTCAGTTGCAGCTTCGCTAGAGCACTCCCTATTATGGATTTACAGAGAGCTCAGTTGAAGTTTCATATATCTTTTTCTTTTGTTCATGCTGTGTTATTTTTGGAGGATTTCATATGATCTACTTGTTTATTTCTTTATTTAATAATATTTATCAAGTCAACAAAGGATTTCTGAGTTGGTAGATATCCTTTGACCAAGAGTAGGGGGGATATAATTTTTTAAGCTCTTGAGCATTCTAAAACATTATTAGAAGTCCATGTGAAAAAAATAATAATAATTCGTAGGCCATAATTGTTCTTTTTTTTACGGCACAAAAAAAAAATAGAAAGTAAAATGATAGAAACTAGGCTATATTAATAGTTAAATGATCTAGAATCTCCCTAGAATGTGTATGTAACAGGTTTTGCTTGAATTGAGCAAATTTGTCTACAGTTTGTGCCGTGTTTAGAAAATTTTCAATTCGATTTGACAGGTGCACAGATAGGTGTATACTTGCACATTTTTTTTAAAACAGTTACCTTTAACGTAGTAAACTTAAAGTAAGGAGGCTATAAATTGAACCCTTGCAAATAATAACATAGGATATCCTTTACTCTGTTCAGGCTATTGTGTTTCGGTTGATACCAGTATCAAAACATTATTAGGTAATGTTGTATTAAATTGGTATCTAACCCTGCACTTTACAGGTAGCCGAGATGTTTATAGTTTTGTTTTCAGTTTAATAGACATTTTAAGGTTTGTAGGTATGGTGTCTTTATTTTGGAGTCTGGGTTTAAATATAGGGAAGAAGCATCTATGTGTTTTTCATTTTCTTTTTATGGTGTAAATGTTGAGTAGTATCTCAATGAGTGATCGTTTCGAGTGTGAATTCAAGCTCCCTTGTAGAAATGTAGATGTTTCTAAATATCAATCTCTATAGTGAATGAGCACTTTCCTAATCACTAGTTGGCCTCGTTATCTTGCTGTAAATTTATTTGGCAATGTAATTTACTTCTTGCTTCAGCCTTCAAATGAAGGTTACATATAAATCTGAGAGCTGGTGGCTGTGTTTAGATCACGTGACTGGCTAATTCAAGTTGACAATTGTTACCTCTTAGGTTATTTCGTGATACTTTTTCCTTGTGTTTAATATGATAATTTTGTAGGATTTTTTAGGACCAACCAATTCCAACATAATTAGGATAATTAGAAGAATCTTAGTTCACGTACTAACTTTGCTTGGATTTGAGAAATTGGGATTTAGTAATGAAAGAAAAATAAACAAATAGATGGGCGGAAGGTGCATGCGAGATGTCTTGTGGGTTAGTAAGTGTCGGGGTGAGATGGCAGAGATCAAAGGGTTTGAAATAAATTTGACCTACTGGAATGGTGTTGATTTGTTTGGAAAACATTTTCCTCCTATTGGATTATGTATGGGATTTTGAAGAGGAGCTAGTTCCTTTGGGTTGATTGTGGTGTACACATGTTGACTTACCATTTTAAAGGTTTTATCTTGTAGAAAATTGTGAAGATTGAAGTTGAGTAGCCTAAAATGGTAGATGAAGACCTGGGCGTGTGCTTTCTAGGTAGAGTAAGGAATATGAAATCTTATTCAAAGAACCACTAGACTTACCAAAAAAAAGACACTAGAGTTACATTTTTTAAAATTTAAGAATTATAGTGAAATGATTTAAATGTAGTGATGATAACCTTGCACGTGTGACCTTGGAGGAAGAAATATAGGTGTTTAGTTATTAAAATTATAAGCTAGTAATTCAAATACAGGGTGGTTGTTTTTATGTGTATGCTATGATCCTATCATGAACAAGTAGGTGAGAATTTTTTTAATTTATAGTAAACAGTAAGGTTGAGATTGAAATGATTATAAGGACAAGAATTCTCTTACAATATATGTTTCTCTAAAAAAAATAACAAATTTATCTTTTAAAGTGTTCACTTAAATTTAGTAATTAAATTTTGAGTACAAAATTCGTAAAAATGAGGAAAGAAATGTAACAACCTAAAAACATTTTAAAATATGACTTTGGAATTAAGTTAATTGATTTACAAATTTATTGATTAATATAGAACTTTAGTGATCTATTCGTATTTAAAAAGAGTATCCAAATCTCAATTTCTAAAATAAGTAGAATTAGCTTTTCAATTAAAAAAAATTAAACTCAAAATAATAAGGATAATAATAAATAGACTAATATTAAGAAATAAATTAATTAATTAAACTTTAAAATTTGGTGGAATAGTAACAACACTTTTTCAAACACTCTTTTTTTAACATTCTCTTTACTATTTACTAGAATTTATTAGAAATCACAAATTTTGATAAGTCTCACCTCCCACCTCTAAATGAGGAGAGAGACTCATTAAATGATAAGTAGAACTTATCAAAATTTGTGATTTTTAAAAGTGTTTTTATATCATTTTTATATCATTTCTCTAAAAATTTTATTTCATTTTTATATCATTAAAAAACAAAATTTTTAAAAGTGTTTTAGAGAGTGTTGTTATCATTTCTCTAAAATTTATATCATCATTATGGTTATTATATTTAAAAAAAAACAATGAGAATTTTTATAAAGCTTAGACGAAGCCATGCACGTTGAGGAAGAAAGTTAAAAGAAAAATAATAGTAATCATGTTTTTTAAAGATATAAAGTAGATAATAGCGTGTGTGTATAATTTACACCAGGTGTCAAAATTAGTTAAATTATAAGAAAATAAAAATTTTAAGAAATAAAAAAATAAAAAATGGAATTAAATAAATAAATAATAAATAAAAAGAGAAACAATTGAGCTCAAATAGTTTATGTTTTGTTCTTGGGCTTACATGTTTTAGAGGCCCATGTTCTAATACAAAAAAGTGAAATTAAAAAATGAAAAATACAAGAAAAATGGAAGGATCTAGAATGAACTTGATGCCTATTTAAAGAGTGAGTTAAAAGGACTTTTGTGAAGGAAAACGAAAGACTAAATTGAAGAGGAGAAGGAAGTGAGTCTGTAATGCTGTGAATTAGGGATTGAATTGCTGTCTTAATGAGTACAGTTACAGAGATACTCTTAAATTTCTCGTACTCTGTTTTTGGCATTACGTAGAATCCCTTGCTTTAATGTTCACTTGCTTGCGCTGTATACTTATTCCATGATTGTGTAGTCATAGGCCACAATATGATTCTCTGCTATTATGGAAGTTGTGAATCTGTACCTGCTTGTTCTATATGCATTCTCTCTGTCACGTTCTCTAACAATTGAAGACTGTTATCATACATCAACAAACCATTTTTAATTTCTTTCAAAGATTACATACAAACCGTACATTTCCACTTACGAATCACAATGTTCTTTACACTAATTCACATTTTCTTCACTAATAGGCACATAAAATAGAAAACAAAAATCTTCTCTCAAGCACCAGAATCCCAATCACAGATTCACAATATTTAATTAAAGCCAAAACAGAGCAGAGTAATCAGAAAGTAAATAATAATAATAATAATAATAAGTTAATCAAATCGCAGCTCCATCATGCTTATGCCGTGAGTCACGACGCACCAACCGCCCCTCCCTTTTGTGTCACCGTCGTACGGGCTCGCCGGCCTCCGTCGTGCAGCCGGAGTGGGACTCGCCGGTCTCTGTTGTCTCCGTTAGATAAGACACAAGACTCTTCCACCAACCGCCGCAACGCCAAGATGTGAAACTACAGCAATCTCCGTCACCGTGCCAACTGCGCCACCATCTCCATCCGAGATATCTTCAACTCACGCCACCTATCTACCCTTATGCGAGAAATTCCTCACCGCGCTGACTACGCAGCCTCTGCCATGACGTGAATCGTTTTCGTCCTAGTATCATTACGGTGTATTCCCGCATCTTGGAAACCATGCGGCGCTGCTAGGTGAGGTCGACATTTTGAGAGAATGGGGATGAAAGGTGGTATTACCCCTTTTGGGCTTACGATACGAATTGGGAAAGGATGGGCCGGGCCCATCCCTTTTTGTCAAGATCTATTAAATCTAATTTAACATTCCTGGAGATTTTGTTGTAGACTCGTTAATCCTTTTTTTTTTACGAAAAATAAGAATAGCTTGCGCTATTATTTGTTGAAGTGATAAAAGTGATGCTGTTTGTATCGCGCTTTGATATTCTTTTTAACGTAATGAATATTATCACTTTTGCTTGCATACGATAAATAGTTAGATCAATAAACAATCTTTTTTTTTTTATAAATAAAAATATAAAGGTTTAGTAATTATTCATGTTGGGTCTAGGATTTATTTGAATATCACAAAGGCTTTATTTAAAGTTTAAGTTTAATTAATATTTTGTTTAATTAAAATTTCTTTTATTAAAAAATAATAATAAAAATGTAGATTTAGTGATCATTCATGTTGGGTCTAAGATCCATTTGAATATCACAAAGTTTTATCTAAGTTTAAATTTAATTAATAATTTGTTTTTAAAGAATATATATAAATTTAGTGATTTACCATGTTGGTTCTAGGACCTACTTGAACATCACAAAATCTTCTATAACTTTGTTTTATAGGAGTATTTCACATCCGTTAAGTCGCCTATCGTTGTGGATAGTACCCTATAATATTTGATATTTAATATCATAATAATCATTATAAAATAATAATAATAAAAATAAAATACATAACTAAACATATCAACCCACAAAACGATTTTCTACCCAAAGAACTATGTGAGTCTGATTTCCTCATTACACCGGAGGATACGTAAGAACAGGAGCCCACTTTTATCGATCTCAAAAACAATTAAAAAAAATAAAAATAAAAATCTTTTTTAAATAAATCTATAATAAAATTTAAATAAAAAATATAAATAGGATTAATAATTTTATAAGCAAAAGGATAAGACAATTAATATTTTCACACATTAAGTTAAAGGGTAACCGTTTTTATAATGGACGTTGTAGGGTGCTAACACCTTTCCTATGCATAACTGACTCTTGAATCCAATCTTTGGTTCAAGACCATTTTTTAGGGTTTTTCCATGTTTTCCCTTAATAAACTATGATGGTGATTCCTCTGTTTTTAATTCATTTTTCGCCATCTTGTCATGACACTGGGAAATCTTAGAGAGTCAAGCCTATTTAACTTAATGTGTGAAATATTTGTTCTCCTCTTGCCTATTACTATTTTTGCTTGTAGTTATTACTGTTGATACTTTTGAACCCTAGATAGACAACTTTGCATATTATATTTGTTTGTCATCTGTTTTGTAGGCTGGGTAGTTTTAGGATATGCTCCCCTCACACACTACACTTACACTTTTTTCACACACTTTAAGAATTGGGTCCTATACCCGGACCTGAGTGTAGCTTAGGGAGTGGAGGTTTAATGATTGCCATGTTGGGTCTAATACTTGCTTGGCTATTATGAAGACCTCATCTAGAGTTTGCTTCTTCATGGACATAACACATTTGTTAGGCTGCCAATCGTTGTGGATAATGTCCTAAAGGAGACTTCAACTCTAGATTCAAAAGGTGGGTGAGAATTACTAGAGCCACTTAATGGAAGACCTCACAAATTAAATAATCCATAAATCCCTTCAGGATAAAATTTTTCTCTAACTCTAAGAAAACCCATCTAGGACACAATGGAGCACCCCTTGCATGAAAATAACATGACATGATCTTCATTAGAAATGAAAAAAAATCATTCATCATTCCTTTTTGTAAAATAGAAAATATATAGCATCACATCTGATCCATTGCATCTAAAAAAATCACCAGATCCCCATTTCATTCATGGCATCATCACTTCATTCATTGCATAATAAAAAATCACTACATTCCCGTTTCATACACCATTTCTTTTGTAAATAAATAAAAGTAGCATTATCATTCATCCTCTCAAAATCAAAATCAATAATAGCATCCTCATGCATAATCTCATTCTTTTCATAGTGATGATTTATTTTAGGCATAGTATTCCAAAATAAAATTTCTCCTGAGCAAAGTTAACAA
The DNA here is from genome assembly GCA_004329165.1 of Spatholobus suberectus. Lineage (NCBI taxonomy): Eukaryota > Viridiplantae > Streptophyta > Magnoliopsida > Fabales > Fabaceae > Spatholobus > Spatholobus suberectus. The sequence continues at coordinate 125,773 of QUWT01000230.1, read as the reverse complement.
TCTCTCTTTGTATGTCTTCCTACATGTTGCTTTTTAGTATTTTAGATAGATTGTATACCACCCATTACAAAAGTTGTGTCCTTTCAAAACAAAAAATTCAAACATTTGTCCTTTCCATAGTTTATAATGGCATTTCAAAACAATTTGCATGCAGATACCTTGCATCACATCCAAAAAAAAAATAATGCATATCAATAGAGTTTCATGTCTTATATTATATTATTTGGTGCATTTTGCTTGACTTCCATTTCATCCACACGTAAAATAAAAAATGTCTCAATGATTGTTCAATCACATCATTCTAATTTTAGGCTAATGAGTCAAATGTGCTTTGAAAATTTATAAATAAAAAGAAAAAGGGGTTGCATTAAAGAAACAAAAAAATGTCATACAATATTTTTGCTCACAGGCATTATATGTATATTGCACCACATCAAAAAAGCATAAAAATATTCATCTTAGGTTTTTCTCATCTAACATGTGAATAAATTCCCTCCATGCAAGACTTCTCGTTATTTCATACATATTTCTGAATACATTCTAGCTTGTGCAAATTGCATCCTCCTTACCCTAGTGTGAAGGAATTTATTTTTGTTTAAGTAAAAAAAATTGAAGAGATTTTTCATGATCAAATAAGCAAAAATAAAAATAAAAATAAGCATTTCATCGCACAAAAAAAAAGTATAAAATAAAAGATAGATTGTATTTTGCATGGATCATGCATCATATCAAAAAGTAAAAAAAAAAAAAAAACATTTAGGGCATAGTCTTCTTTGTATAACATGTGTCATCCAAGCAACCTTTCATCATTACTTATGTTTGTCATCATTGCATGTCATCCATACCTTTCAAAATAAATGTCTCATTGATTAAAATGAAAAAAATAATATTAAAAAGAAAAAGAAAGAAAAGGGTTTTGAGTTGATTGTTTTTCTTCAAAAAAGTCAAAGTACAAACTCATTGCAAATTCAATTCTTGCCATATGGGGAAGAATATAAAAGAGAGAGAGAGGGAGAGAAAGGAAAAATAATGAGAGATTGTTTTCACCTAAACTCAATGCCAGCGTTGAGAAAGAGATAATAATTCTTGGTCATATTGCAACATGAAGTCCTTAAGTCTCCCTTTGGTCTGATCTCTTAATTAATGTGATTATTCTGTTAAAGTTAAGCTCTCAAAAAATGCAATAATTGTGAATTGATGTTAACTCCATTTGAACCATTCATTTAATAAACTTGTATAACATGTTTTTTTTTTATTACCCTTGTCTCCACACCTTGTCTCCGTCCTTTTCCAACTTTCCACTTTGCATCCAAACCCCAAATAAGATTATTCCCATAATAACACCTAAAACTCTTTAGAATAATCCTCAATCAAGAGGTTTTACAGAAATAGCAATTGGAAAATCCCATACTGGGGCAAGTTTATCATCCTCTGGGTATCTATCCATAAGTTCGCTCGAGGCAAGTCTTTCGCACAAAAAAAAGAAAGAAAGAAAAAATGTAAACATAAAAAATTGAATGAAAAAGTCCGTTAGGCTGAAAACTCATAAGGGCAGTCTAAGCAAAAGTTTGGAAAAAAAAGAGAAAAAAAGAAATGAAAAAGAGCAACATGTATACAATCCATGAGGTAAGAAATTTTCTTTTGTTGTTGAAATATTAAGTAGGATATATTAATAGTATGTTATATTAGTAAGTTAGAAAGTTATTAAATTTAAAGGAGATAATAAGGAAATTTAGGGTAGTATAAATTATGCTTTAAGGACTTGAAACTTAAGTGAGAAATTTGTATGTATATTTTAATTATCTTAGTATATTTTTTTTATACGAATAGTGAATAGAATAAGTTTAAATAAATTAAGAAGTATTACAAACTTGTTCAGAAGCTTAGAAAATTTAAATTAATGACAAATAACAAATTTTTAGAACTATTATAGGAGTTAGAAAAT
>QUWT01000230.1:64559-117263 GCA_004329165.1 Spatholobus suberectus | reverse complement strand
TTTTATGTGTATGTCTTCTCTCTTATTCCATCTTAACTTATAAACAACTCAATTCTTTTGTGGAAAATCCTTTGAAAACTATTTCATTATTTTAGACATTTTGTCTCCGAATCAGACGACATCTCTTTTTGAAAGATTTCTAGGTTTTCTTTTAAAAATTTATTTAAAACACAATTCAACCCCTTTTCTTGTGTTTTCCTATGTGTTACAGTTTGGTATTAGAGCTCAGCCTTTAAGGATTAAGCACCTTAACAAGTGTTAAAGGAAAAGATCCTATGGCAAATATTGAAGGACAATTCATTCCTGGAGGAGCCTTTTTGTCAAGGCTTCTAGCCTTTAATGGAGAAGACTATGCCTATTGAAGAGATAGAATGGAAATGTATATCAAATCCACTAATTACAACATTTGGAGAATCATTAAACATGGAGATCTCATCATCATAAAGCTTGAAAGTGAATATAATCAAGATGGCTTCAACATACTCCAACTAAATGCAAAAGCAAGGTATATTATTACTTGTGCTTTATCTAAAATTGAGTATAACAAATTTTGTAGCTATAAAATAGTAAAGGAAATGTGGGATGTTATTCACATAACACATGAAGGCACAAAAGATGTTTAGCTAACGAGAGTTGCAACCCTTCAAAGACACTATGTGATGTTCACCATGAAGGAAACAGAAACCATTGATGAAATGCTTGGAAGATTTCAAACAATCATCAACGGTCTTCGAGTCTTGGTGTTGAGTTTACCAAAGCTCAAAACAATCTTAAAATTCTTGGTAGCCTTCCCAAGGTGTGCAAACCCAAAGCTATAGCTATAGCCGAGGCCAGAGACATGAAAACTCTAACTCTTGATGAGTTGTTAGGAACCCTAAGAGTTCATGAGGTTCATTTCTTCAGAAAAGATAAAACCAAAAGCAACGACCCCATAGCTTTAAAGATTGGTGAAACCAGTCGAAAGGCAGAAGAAAAGACAAAGATGAAAGTCAAGGACAAAGCCCTTAAAGTTCAGTCTGATGAGTCAAAAAGTTCTGATGAAAGCTCAAGTTGTTCTATAGATGATGAAATTTATCTAATGACCAAAAAGTTCAAAAAGATGCTCAAAAAGAAAGGAAGATTCAAGCACTCATGCAGAAGAAAAGACAACAAGTTTAAGAAGCCACTTCAAGAAGAAAGCAATGAAATCATTTGCTTCGAGTGCAAAAAACCTAGATACATGAAGGCAGAATGCTCTAAGCTGAAAAAGAGATGGAATACAAAGAAAAAGAATAAGCCCATGGAAAATATAGAAAAAATATTTGTCTCATAGAATAGATCAGATGAAGAAAAAGCCAATATTTGTCTTATGGAAAATACAAAAAAAATAATACCTGAGGTAAATTCTATTCTAAGACTAATCCAAATTTGTCTGATAGTTGTGAATCTGAGTTTGATGATAAAGAAAAGATGTCCTATGATACTCTTCTTGCAAATTCTCACATGATCTTTCTTGAGTATAAGAAATACAAAGAAGCTATTATAGAAAATGAAATACTCAAGAAAGATTTGAAGAATTTGCTTAAAAGTTAAGCCGTAGATCCTGAAAAAACTATGCTTTCATCTGAGGTCGATAGATTGAAGAAGGAAATCATTAGTCTTAAGTAAGATCTAGCTAAATTTGTAGATGGTTCATCAAAACTACAATTGATTTTGAAACACAAAAGACGTTTATCTGACAAATCTAGCATAGGCTTTGAAAAAGAAAAGGATTCTAAACCATCATTTTCTAACTCTTATTCAACCTTTTGCTACTTTTGTGGCAAATCTGGACACTCATCCCTAAGGTGTCAACATAAAAGAAAACAAAGGTCAAATAAGACCATTGGGAAAAGGACCCAAGAGTATTTGGGTACCAAAATCTCAAATCATTCTTGTTGCAAATATCCTTAGTAGGAAGAAGGAAGGGTTTGTTCTGGTACCTAGGTAGTGGATGCTCACGTCACATGATGGGAGAAAAATGTATGTTCCTAGACCTACAACCACATACAGGAATTGTTTCATTTGGAGGATATGGAAAAGGAAAAATCATTGGTATAGGTAAAGTAGGTAAGCCACCTTTCCCTACTTTGATAATGTGTTGTATGTTGAAGGTCTGGAGTACAACCTATTTAGCATAAGTCAATTTTGTGACAGTGTGTTTATCATCTCCTTCAACAAAGAATCATGCATAGTCAGACAAAATGATAAGTCTATCCTTTTTAGTGCTAAGAGATATAACAATGTTTATAAGATTAAGCTTGAGGATCTAAATAAACAAAATGTAACTTGTTTAATGACCAAAGAAGATGAAAGATGGATTTGGCATGAAAAGCTTGGGCACATCAATTTGAAACATATTTCTAAATTACACAAAAAGCATTTAGTAAAGGGATTGCCTGAGATTTCATAAAAAACTCATCTTCTTTGCGAGGCATGTCAGATAGGGAAACAAATTAAAACCTTTTTTAATTTCAAAAATATTGTTTCCACTTCTAGACCTTTATAATTATTACATATGAATTTGTTTGGACTTACAAAAACTCTTAGCCTTGTCGGTAAAAAATATGGATTTTTTATTATAGACAATTATTCTATATATACATGGGTAAACTTCATAGCCCACAAACACAAATCTTTTAATGTGTTTGAAATATTTTGTAAATGTGTTCAAAATGAAAAAGGTTTTTGTATAACTGCAATCAGAAGTGACCATGAAACTGAATTTGATAATGTTGAGTTCAAGTTCTTTTGTGAAAAGAATGGTATTTTCCACAACTTCTCTTTACCGAGAACACCTCAACAAAATGGGGTAGCTGAAAGGAAAAACATGACTCTTCAAGAGATGGCTAGAACCATGCTCTGTGAAAATTCAATTCCTAAGTATGTATGGGCTGAAGCTGTAAATACAATATGCTATGTTCAAAACTGAATATTGATCAAATTATTAATAAACAAGACTCCCTATGAATTGTGGAGAGAAAGAAGACCTAACATTTCATACTTTCATCCATTTGGATGTGAGTGCTATGTTCTCAATACTTGAGATCAATTAGGGAAATTTGACTCTAAGGTTGATAAAGGTATTTTCCTAGGATATTCTAATACATCAAAGGCATATAGAGTTTTTAACTCTAGAACTTCTATTGTTGAAGAATCTATCCATGTCAAATTCAATGATGCAATAACCCCTAATAAAAGACTATCAGATCTTGAAGATGATTTTGCAGATTTGCAAATAGGTTTGTCTTATCCTGTAAAAATAGATGAATCAAGGACATCAAAAAATGATCCTCAACAACAACAACAACAATAACAAATTGATGATAAGGCTAAGCAACCTCACAAAGACTGGAAGCTTATAACATATTATCCACAAGATCAAATTCTTGGGGAACGAATAGAAGGAGTTAAAACCAAATTGTCTTTCAGAAATCAAGCATCATATGCTTTAGTTTCAAAAATAAAGCCCAAAGCAATAGAGGAAGCTCTCACAGACGATGATTGGATCTTAGCAATGGAAGAAGAACTACATCAATTCACTAGAAATGACGTATGAATTCTTGTCCCAAACCTGAGCATAGAAGCATTATTGGAACAGGATAGGTATTTCATAATAAGCTTGATGAAAAAAGGAAGGTAGTCAGAAATAAAACAAGGTTAGTCGTACAAGGTTACAGTCAACAAGAAGGTATTGACTTTATTGAAACCTTCACACCTGTAGTTAGACTAGAAGCTATTAGAATTATGCTTGCTTTTGCTTCTCACAAAAACATTAAGCTATTTCAAATGGATGTTAAAAGCGCGCTTTTAAATGGATTCATTAAAGAAGAAGTTTATGTTAAACAACCTCCTAGCTTTGAAGATCCAACTCTTACAGACCATGTTTTCAAACTTAAAAAAGCTCTGTATAGTCTTAAACAAGCATCATGTGCTTGGTATGATAGACTAAGCAGTTTTTTAATAGCAAATGGTTTTATGAAAGACAAGGTAGACACAGCCTTGTTTAGAAAAGAATCAACAAAGATTTTATAATAGCACAAATATACATAGACGATATTACCTTTGGAGCTACTAATGAATCCTTGTGTAAGGACTTCTCTAAGTTAATGCAAAGCAAGTTCGAAATGAGCATGATAAGAGAGCAGAAGTTCTTTCTTAGTTTGCAAGTTAAATAAGAAAAAGAAGGTATATATCCATCAACAAAAATATACCAAAGAATTACTCAAAAAATACAACTGTAGGTAAACCTGTAGATCAAACTGTCTATAGAGGTATGATTGGCTCACTTCTTTATTTAACTGTAAGTAGACCAGATATAATGCATAGTATTTACTTATGTGTCAGATTTGAATCTAATCCTAGAGAATCACATTTAAAAGCTGTAAAAAGAATCTTTAGATATTTAGTTGGTACCTCTAACCTAAGTTTGTTTTATGAGAAAAATAAAGATTTAAGGTTAGTAAGGTACTATGATGCAAACTATGTGGTGACAGGATTGAAACAAAAAGTACAAGTAGTGGATGTTACTTCATTAGACCATGTCTTATATCTTGAACTAGCAAAAAACAAAATTCAATTGCTCTATCGACTGTTGAAGCCAAGTGTGTGTTAGCTATCAATTGCTATTCACAACTTCTATGGGTAAAATATCAACTTGAAGATTACTCTAGCTTTAAACATAACATCCCAATGTTATGTGATAACACTAGTGCAATCAATTTGTCTAAAAATTCGATTTAGCACTCTAAAGCAATAGAAATAAGATATCATTTTATGCGTGATTATGTACAAAAAGATGTTTTTGATACCAAGTTTATTGATACAGACTATCAATGGGCTGATATTTTTACAAAAACTCTTCCTAAAGAACGTTTTAATTTCATAAGAGAAAACTTGCATATGAAATTCGTACATGACTAATTCGTCTCACTTGCATCGTCTCATACAAATTTATTTGCACTGTCTTATGCCTTCCACTTGCATCGTCTTATACATATTATCTTGCATTATTTTATATATCATCTTAGTTACTCCTTTATGTATAACTTTTATTAACATATGCGTCATATGTAAAGGATTTTCTTTCTGACCTTTGGATAATCCCTTTATCAAATAACCCCCAACATGCGCCACATTTCTCTGCTCCATCAAGTCACATTAAATGCACGCCCCTTCAGTGCTCCCAATCTTTCAAATATTCAAAATAACCGCCTCCTTAAAGACCTCATTTAAATTTTTTTCGAAAAACCTATCATCTACTCTATTGACTTCTTTTACACCTAGAACCTCTGTAAATTCTTTCTCATGGGTACTCAAAAACAACTTACTCCCATGGAACAATTTCTCGAAAGTGACTTTGTGCTAGGAAAATAGGTGAATCTGAAGAAGCTAGAAAAAGAAAGGCTTTTCATAATCACCTACATCAAAAACATAGGTTGGGAAACCTATGTGCAGCACAAATCTCACTAGTACCATGCTCCGTATGTATATTTTTGGGTCTCGACTTCTAAAGTAAACAGAACCATCACCAGAACTATTGATAACTAGACCATCATCATCTCTACGAACACAATTGCTACAGCATCTAGTTGCAAGGAGGAAGGTGATGTGTTCTCTAAGGATTAGGAAAGGGTTATTGTGGCACCCAATCACATTGACCAAATCCCAACATTTATTAAATTTATTTTAATTAAATTGATTTCATTTAAGAAATATATTTTTACTTTATTGAAAATTGAGAGTAAATTTTTTTTACTTTATTAAAAATAAAGCATGGAATTGATTAAGTTATTTTCAACGTATTAACAAAGAAATAAAGTAACTCATAAACATAATAATGTATACATCACACATCAATACATATATTATATATCAATAGAAAGCATACATCATTGTTATCAATATGATTATAGTCATCTAGGGTATTAAGGTTCCATAACCATTATCATAAATTATATACATGTCAAAAAGTATCCTAATTACCCCTCCATGTGTACCAGCAAAATAAGAAGTTCTTATGTCAGAGCAGTAATACTACCTGCTATCTATAAATCCATCCCACCTAACATAACTACAGACCTAATAACTATGTTTGAGCAGCAACAATTGTCCTTCTGAAATATCTTCCTGTGTCTTTTCCAGTCTCAATGTCTTCGTTATCAGCATCTTTTGCATCATTCATCTTTGCCAACTACCAACAACGATGTCGTACCACAAACATATACAAATAAAAGATGAAAGGAGTGAAGTGATTTAATTCTTAAATCACTTTCACATAAGGTTCGTAGAATTACCTACAACAGTCACACATAAAATTAACTAAACATAGACTAATGAATGTAGGGGTTCCTAAGATTTTGACCTAAGTTTCATGCAACTCTCAAAACTCAATGCTCATATGGATCCACATCTCAACTGATGAACGTCATCAACCAATCTCTGGTCTTGGGAAATGATTGGGAGTACATATCCCTCACCTAGTACGATCATCATCATAATCATTATATTCTCAAGAAAACGACCCACTGGCCAAATCCTAGGGGCATACTCTCTACCAATCTTGGTGATGCTGAGTAGATGTCAAGGTTATCAAGTCGGTTATGTGATTATCTCGGTCTAAAGGGTGCTACCCTAGCCATTGGGACATTCATTACTTCATACCATATACCTTTTAGGCCTTAACAATCTCTACCTTTCATCTCGCAGTGTACCAAACTATCATTCCCATCTCAACAGATCACATGCACTCACTACATGTTTTACTCACAATAATCATGTTTCTCAGACTCAAAGGCTTATACATGACTCATAGAACACAAACCTTACTATATGGTTAACAAACAATATTCTTTACTACCTATATCTTTCTAAATGATACCTATATCTTTCTAAATGAGACAAGTCTCAGCCAAAACTTAGATAACATTTATAATTATCTAATTATCATTTATTTTCATAAAATTTTATTTCATATCACCAAGGATATTATATAATTATATTTATTTATTATTTTTTACATAACCTATTTTCATAAAACTAAACAGATTTTATAAATCTATTTGTAACATATATAATTTTATAAAACCAAACTGATTTAATTTTATACATCTACTTTTTTAACAGATTTAATTTATTTTAACTAAAAAATTTAATTTATAAATCTGTTTTTAAAATATTTTAAATTAAATTAAAATAAACTTATAATATTTTTAAAAAAAATTTAATTAGTTAAAGAGATTATATTTTGAAACTACTGAGAACTAATTTCATAAAAGCTTCTCTATTTTATATATTTATCAACGAAAGACATATACTTATTATAACTATTTTAAATTTTGTATCTATGTATTAAATTAAATTTTAAAAAAATCATTTTCTTTCTGCTTTTAATTTATCTAACTGATTTTATATATATCTATTCACATAACTATTTAAATTTTTATTAAACTGTTTTTATAGTGTAACTAATTATTAACTTAATTTGTTATTTATAGAAAAATACCGAAACTTTATTTTTCCAACCAATAATATTTTTTTTTCCTTTCATTCCGAAAATCTATTTACTGTAAAATGATTATATAAATCACTATTTAGGTATTTTTATACATACAAAACTGTTTTTAACCATTTAAAATTACTAAAATTAATTCTAAACCGATTAAAATCAGTTTTAATGGAAAATTTTAATTTCTAATCGATTAAAATATAAAACTAACCGATTAAAATCATTTATTAACTCATTTATAGTAATTTGAACCGATTAAAATGAAGGTTTCACTGATTAAAATTAATGATACATCATTTAAATTGCTTTTAACAGATTAAAATCAAGTTTTCACCGATTAAAATTTTTAAAATAACAAAACAGAAATTTTTAACGGTTAAAATAAAATTTAAACTAGAAAATCAAACTTAATAATTACCTAAACGAATTTTTAAACAATCAAATAATACAAATAAGCATATAAATATATATAAAACATGTATCATATACAAGAAAATACATAAAATTACAAACTAATGAATTTGGGTGCCAAATCCATCCCATGAACCCATGCAAAATGATCATAGAATTAAAACCTCACTCCCCCCCTTATCTTAAAGTAAAGCTTGATTGAGAGAAGAGAGTGATGGAAAGAGGATGAGAACCAAAGCAAAAAACCAAGAATTAAAAGCCTTTCTTGCTTCTAACACCACCAAGTATGTGATCTATGTGTATTTTAGTGTAAGGAAATTAAAAAGTTAGAGGAGAGGAAGAGAGAGGGCTCTTATACAGGGAGAGAAAAGAGAGGAAGATGGTGAATTTGAGTTTTTAGAGTGGTTAGTTTTATTAAGTATAAGAAAAATAATATGTGGTCAAAAAATTTTCCCATTTAGTAATTAAAATAAATAAAAAACTTGGTATTATCTAAAATGATGTGGAACCACTACTACAAAAAATAGATTTTAAAACAGGGATTTAAATTAGTTTTTTCAAGTTCGATTTAAAAAAAACACAGCGGCATTTTTGTAAATAAGTACAAACTTTTTAAACCGGTTGCATGAGAACCGATTTAAAAATATCACTTTTTAAATTGGTTATAACTACAACCGATTTAAAAAGATCTTTTTAAATTAGTTCTCTTGCAACCGATTTAAAAAGTCTTTTGAAATTTCAAATCCTTCTTCTTTAAAATCTCAAATCACACAAAGTTTAAAGTCATTGCTCGACCTCCGTCAAAGCAAAGTAAAGCCTTCTCCTCCGATGGCAATGTCACCATCAATCACTCCACCATTGCCAACGAAGATCTACATCTTCACCGATTCAAATCTCGCTTAGTCTCAGTTTCCCTTCGAACCAGCCACCGTAGAGAACAAAAATGAAAACGGAAATGGTTATGACAATGACGACAATGGTGTTTTTGTCTTCAACGGTCCAATGCTCTTCCCGCTGACTAAGATCAAGTCAGAGGAAGGATACGCTCTTTGCGAATGGCACTAGTGAGCGGTTATTGCGATTTCTCTTTCATTTTCTGAATTTGTTGGATCTCGTTTGAGTCTGGTTAGATTTGTGATGAATTTGCTTTTAGTTCAGAAGTTTGGTCATGAAGTTTAGCAATTAGGATTATGAATCGAGAGTAGGAAAGCTTGATCTTATTTGTAGAAAATGAATTGATGAATCGGAAGTGGGAAAGCTAGTTGAGTTGTGGTGCTATGATGTTTGATTCGGATTGTGGTAGCCCTCTTTTAACTCGATTATGGAATAACCAAGTTAAAAATACTTTTCTAAATCGGTTCAACATCTGATTTAAAAAGTTCTCATTCTTTATATCAACTGTATCTAAATCGATTCATCAACTGATTTAAAAAGTCGTTTTTAACCAATTTAAAAAGTATTCTCTGCACTAGTGAACTTGCCTGCCAAGTTATTTCAATCGAAATATCTATTAGATATCATCCAAACATTTTCAATTTTTTTTAAATATGTAATTAGTAGATAATTATATAATTAAATATTAACTAAAATAATAAGTTTTGGGCTTTCATATATTGATAGTGGGCTTGGCTGAGTTGGAACATCTAGCCCAACTAAATTAACAAATTTTATAGAACTTTTTTATTATTTTTAATTTATTATATAATTATTTATATTTATTTTACATTAAAAATACTTAATAAATCAATTTTATGCACAATAATTAGTATTATTTTTTTTTCAATTTTAAAATTTTAATTTCAAATAAAACATTTCTAATTAAAATCAATATATTTTTCAAAATTTTCCTAAGCCAAAAGGTCTTTGGTTAGCCTTCTGTAGTCAACCAAGGACATTTTATAACTTCCTAGACTCCAATCTAGAAAAATTATTAAAATCTAAACTAAAGTATATTTATTATTCTGAACGCAATTGCGTAGTCAATTTTTTTTTTGAATTCCTACCCAAATGCTTAAAACAATTATTGAATAATTAGAAAAATGATAAGCAAAAATGAGGGTGTTATAGTTATAAACCCTTAAAACTGTCGACTTGGCTCTCTATGGCAAACCCAGGCCTCAAATTGGTGACCGAGATGCTTTGAGAAGATTTCAGTATGCCTCAAGTATGAAGAGGGATTGTAGACTTCTACACAATCTCCTACTTCACATCATTATGCCAAGGAAAGGGTCTAGGGACAACGTCTCCTCACGAGACTGCTTTTGCCTCTACAGGATACTAACTAGGCAAAAGATGAATCTCCTTGCTCTCATTCTTGACCATTGGAAATCTTGCCTTATCAAGTCAAAGGAAAGCTCAAAGGATAAGCAAAGGTATCCTATTCCTTACTCTATGCTCTTCATTTAGATTTTAAGAAAAGTTGATGTAAATGAAGATGGTTGGGTAAAAAGTAAACCCGGTTCTGAGATTGATGTGTCCAACATCAAGAAAATAAGGATAGCACACTTGTTTTCGGGATATGTTACCAGACATCCGAAGTTGGTGGTGATTAAAGAAGAACTTGTTGATGACTTAATAGGTATTGCCTACAGAGTAGGATTGTCTGCTAATCCATCTATCTAGCTTGAATCCACCCAATAGATGCAAGCTCAATAGACTCAATCACAAACACAACCTAAACATACCAAACCTTTTAAACCCAAACTTCCCATCAAAAAGTCTTCCTATCCTAAACCTAAATCCAAACCTCAAACATCTAGCCAACCCTCCACAAGAAAGAAACCACTCACCATTCATCTTAAACCTAAACCTGTCACTGAACCTGATCAAGATGATGCCACCCTTATTAAAGATTTGATAGCACCAAAAGACCAAACCAAATTGGAGTCCTTTATCAAAAAACAAGCACAATCTGTTGATGTTATTGGAGAAATTGAACATGTGTCTGAAGATGTGGCTCCTAAGAAATATACTAAGAGATCACAAAGATTGAAGACGATAAGCCATCTAAAGACCAAAGTTGCAATAGCAAAGCAACTCAAGAAAGCCAAGGCTTAGTCTAAGCAAGCTAAGAAAAAGAAAAAGGAAGAAGAAGAAAAATTAGCAGCAGCAAAAGAAGAAGAACAAATAGAAGAAGTTGTAGTTCAATCTGTAATTGAACATTCACTACAGGATGTGGCTCAAGAGCTCAATGAAGATGTCACATACAATCAGGAAGAAACTATTGCTGCTTTAAAAGGAAGACTACTTAGATCTCTTCTATAGGAAGTTCCTCTTGTTGTAACTATTTCCCAAACTTTTCAGCGCATAATAGTTGACCTTGTGACAAGATCAAGAAATGTACAAAGGAATGTTGCACATCTTATGCCACAGTTTGATGCTACACAAATTGAAGATCGCGCAAAAGATTCATCGTCTAGTGGTATGCTGAACTAATAGTTGAAGAAGTTGTTCCTGACATGTTCAGATTAGAGACTCCTCCCTCGGAAAGACTTAGGCACAATACTAAGTCTTATGAAAAACAAGAACCAAGAAGCACTGAGAAATCTAAGGAGTATCAACCACCATAATCATTCAATCCTGAAATTCTTCAGGCGTTAATAGACTATGAACTTGAGTGAACAATCCCAGGATGTGGAGGACAATTATAGAAGAAGAGTGGCCTTTGTTAGTAAGACATGGCTATACTGAGAAGATGATGGAACAAGGTGAAACAACTCCTGCACTATCATATGAACCATACATTGAGCCTTTCGTTTGGGAGCCAAGGTACATCACTAAATTAGATGCTCCTATATTTGTCTACCTACCCTCCACCAGAACAAAGTTTCCTCCAGATTATGAAGTATGAAGACAAAGAGGACTTCACTACCACATTCCTCCTTTCCTTCTCAAATGCAACTACTCTGAATATTTGATCATGTGCAGAACATACAATTACAAACCAAAGATTATTTACCCGTTCTACCATGGCAAAGTAAAAACATATTCGCTTGCTATTCAGCCAAAAAGCCCTGACTTTGATGAATGGAGTCTTGGTGAAGATGATTAAGAGCTTGGCAGAGTCATGAACAACTTTCTTTAGGAGAAAATGAAGATCACGTTTCGCAGGGCTATTTTTGAGAAAAGATGTATAGATTGTGAAGTTGGCATTCCAACACTAATGGGAGGAGAAGTGAGGATCTTACTCAGGCCATGGACCACTTTCAGGATATGTTGTTAAAAGCAATACTACTGCAGAAACCTGTCTGTGGGCAAAGGCAAAAGACCAAAGCTTAAGAGAGATCCAAGACAACACCTGATGATTAGACGAAGAGCTTTTTCCTTTGCACAACTTGCTGCATTTAAAGGGAAAATTTTTTTATAGAGCTTGCCAGTCTCTTTATAGAAGAAAAGAACATGATAAGCTATGAAACTGCCATTTGTCCTATCGGTTATTGGACCCAAATCACTCCCTCTCCATCTCAGTCTGACTCTAGCCCTACCAACTAGATCTCTGTCATTTCCTCTCCAACATATGTTTTCATCTTCACAAATGGCACTACATTTCAAGTCCATCTCACTGTTGGACATTTCTGGTTTTGTGGTCCCCCCACTGCCTATGTTTATAATTTGCGTTTTGTAGAAGAACCTAATGATGCAGACGTCATAGCTCCTTCTTCCTCTGTTTCTCAAGTGGATACAGATGTTTGCGCAGAAGTTAATGAGCTGAAGAAGATTGTTCAACATTTAGAGGCTGCACTTAATCATGAAAGTTGAAAGCGCAAGTGAGCTGAATCCTTGCTCACTAAGCTAACTAAACGCTTCAAGGCAGAATTAGACTCATCATCTACATTCGCATCTAGCTCTAACACCAACTACTCTGATTGATGACACCAAAAGAGGGAGAATAAACTAAGAAAGACGAAAGACAAAAGGAGGAAGTGACAAGAAGCATACATATAGGGGGAGTACTTTTTTTTACATCTTTCATTCACTATCTTTTACATTTATTCAAATGGTGAACACTAAAGACCTTGATGATGTTTTTGCTATGTTTTTAAATTATATGATCTGATGCGTTTAACTATCATTCGCAAACATGAAAAATACTTATAGTTATGATATCACATGCTTATTTGAAAACATAACAGGTCTTAGACTAAAATCATAATTGTTTGTCATCATAAAAAAGGGGAAGATTGTTAAGACAAAGGACGATTATATAACCCTCATTTTGTTTTGATTATGACAAGCAAATTAATGTTTACTAAATCGTCTGTTTACGCATTTGTGATATACTTAACATTTGTGTTTACTAACTCTCACAGATTGAATATATCAAGATCTGTAGGACTAAATGTTTATTAAGTAGTTTTTTTTTTTTACATAAGAACAATCCCGTTTTGGAGTTTGCGTACCTACTTTCTTGAAAAAGAAAATTCCAACATACCATTCTTTGAAAAGGTATAGCTATCTGCCAAAAAGAAGGAACTTTAGTACACTTGTCAGTACTAAAAAGCAAAATATGTCTACTGCAATAAGATTCAGTACAAGAAAGGCAAGATAAGCAGACTGCTTTATCTTATTAGTTTGATCGGTTGGTGAAAATCATTAAATGCAACATTTAATGCTCCAACGTATACTTTCTTCTTTATACAACAACAGATGAAGGATGACTCTAAAGCGCTCACAACGGGAACTTTTGAGGAGTACTATAAATAGAAGAGAAGACCTATGTTAAAGGGTGGAACAGTTGTTGAGTTCTCTATTATCATTCGCTTCAATGCCTATCTCTCTCTTTCTCTCTCTTTCTCATTCTTAAAAGAATCCTATTAGAAAGAGTGTCTTAGATAATAGTTGTAGAATTTTGAGCTTCAATGTATATTCGTCTAATAAGACACAATCTAAGTGTGACATCTTACCCTTTAACCATTTCTTTGTGAAATTCGTGGAAGCCTGAAGAGGCTTTGTATCAAAGAATACTTGGGTGTTTGCTTGGAGAAGCAAGTGAAATACTACTTAGGTTAAGCCTAAATAGACTTAGATAAAAGAATAATTGTAACTTTGTTGAAATTATGGTGGGACTTGGTAATGTGCCAAGAACAAGACGTAGTCTTTGGTTTGAGATGAACTAGTATAAATTTTATGTGTATTTCTTCTCTCTTATTCCATCTTTACTCACAAATAACTCAGTTCTTCTGTGGAAAATCCTTTGAAAACTATTTCATTGTTTTATACATTTCATCTCCCAATTAGACGACATTTCTTTTCAAAAGATTTCTAGGTTTTCTTTTAAAAACTTATTTAAAACACAATTCAACCCCCTTTCTTGTGTTTTCCTGTGTGTTACACCTACCTAGCTTGGAAGTCTGATAAGGTCAAATTTGTGAACCCGAATTTGTCCTGACAACATTTGGGACAAAGGTAAATGATATCAATATAAATATAATATCATATTAAATAAAATACTATTTATTAAGTCAAAAAATTGTATAATACATAATTGTTTAAAAAATTATACTTTTTTAAAAGAATATATGACATTAAACCAGGTTGGGATGACTCAAAGTATAACCCAAACTCATCCATAAAATGCATCGAATCTAATTTTTTAAATTCATACCCATCAAAAGTCTCTTCAAGTAGGACCAAGTTGATGGAAAAAGATAGGTCATAAACACCCCTAGCAATAATGTTCTTTTTTGTTTAGCAACAAAATAACTTTACTCCTAATTGAAGTATGATCCACCATTTACCAATATATATTAATGTTCCTATTATTGGTTGACCTCAATCAACACTTAAGATTTTAGTCCAACCCATTAATTATGCTTGGAAAGATCATTAAACAAGTTGGACATAAGTCCAATCTGTAACTGTAAACATAACTGTTACTTAGTAGATGAGACACATTTGCTACATATACAACGATTTATATAATAATTTGTACAACAACACTTTTTATGTTTATCTCTCTCTATTATTATGAGATGTAATAAATGATGTATAAGAGAAAAATAGATACAATTTTTTTATACAAATTATTATATAAATTGTTGTACAAATAATATTTCTCTATTCATAAATATTGATAGTAACTATATTAATTAATAATCCTAAATTTTTAAGTGCAATTTTAGTAATAATGAGTACAAATATTTGGGACCTAAGATCTCAAATGCAATATAAATATAATAAAAACAAATAAAAAAATTGGAGCCTGAAGTAATTATTGTAATTGCCTTTTCCAATGCATGCATATTAATTAATTAATTAATAAGACAACGTAATAATATAATCAAATTTAATTGAAATGTATGTATAAAAATGTACACTAACAATGTGTACAATGAATCTTGATATAAATTACAAACTCCTTGTACAATGTGTACAATTGAATCTTGATGTAAAATTACAAAACTTCCTTTGTAACAGGGGACCCGCAAGCATGCCATAATTCCGTAACAGTCGTCAAGCTACGAGAACAACCCCTAGAGAGTGCTGCTCTCTTCATTTACAGGTGCCTTCACACTTTTAACTTCTTCAATCAAACACACTTTGCCATGCAACTGTTACTTGCTGGCAATTGCGAAGCTCCAAGTCACTCTCCGTTTCTTTCAAAACTTTGCACCAGCCATTACATTCTTACCAGTATTTCTAGCTCACTCTTACCCTCTTCTTCTGAAATTAAAAAAAAATCCAAAAAATAAAAGAAAAGCCAAAATTTCAGCGCTGCCCCTTGTTCCTCGTACTCAAAATTTTCAACCCGGTATTAACGGTCTCACTCTCATGCTTCGGTTTCTCCCAACTGGGTTAAATATTTTTTAGTCTTTTTCATGCGCAGTAGTTATGAACGCCCTGCGAGTGTTCACTTCTGCCACCTGTTCGACCATTGGCCTCACCCAAACCAAGGTTGAAGTTGAAGATTCTAGAAACAAATGGAGTGATGCTACTGAACTTTTGAGTAAATGGGGTTGCAATGATGATGATTTGGTGAGAATATTCTTGCGTTGCCCCTCATTGCGCAATGCTGATCCCGCGCAAGTTCAATCTAAACTGTGCCTGCTGACTGATTTGGGCTTATGTGCATCTGAACTTGTGAGGATTGTCAATTGTAGGCCACGGTTTTTCCGGTCTCAGATTAACCGTTGCCTAGAAGAGAGGATTACTCATCTTACATCATTGTTTGAGACGAAAGAAGTGCTTCAGAAGGCCATTGTGAGGAACCCTTCATTGCTGTTATCCGAGGGTCGCTATAACATTAAGGCAACAGTTGAGATCTATGAGAAGTTGGGTGTTAAGAAAGGGGACTTAGTTCAAATGCTCCTTTTGCGACCCATGTTTATTTCGAGGACTTCGTTTGATGCTGAGAAGCTGGAATATTTAAGCAAGATTGGGCTTACCAAGGACTCGAAGATGTATAAATATGTGGTGACATCAATAGGAATCTCCCGCGTGGAAACGATTTGGGATAAGTTGGCGAATTTTGCGGGTTTGGGTTTTCTGAGGATGAGATATTTGGTCTTGTGGGGAGGTCTCCTAATGTTTTGACATTGTCGACCGACAAGGTTCAGAGGAACATGACTTTCATTTTGGGCACAATGAAGCTTGATCCTAAGGTGGTTCTAAAGCAGCCTTATCTCTTGTATGCTAATGTGGATACTGTTTTGAAGCCAAGAGTGCTTCTAGTGTTGAAGATGCAAGATATGGATTCAAAGTTACAAATGATGGGAACAACGATGGTAAGGTCACTGAGGATGCCAGAGCAGAGGTTTTTAAGGTTGTTTGTCAAGTGCCATCAGGAGGATGTTGCTAATGAATTGATGGAATTCTATAAAAGGACAAAAGAGGTGAAGAGATTAGGAGAGTCATCAAAGAAGTACAGTAAGAGAGGATTCCCTTTCTAAAATCTGAACTACATGTACATGCTATGAAGTTATTTTCGGGCTGAGATCCATATCCATTTTCTGGCTCATCATGTTGTTGAAAATTATTTTTATGACATTTACTATGCTTATTTCTGCCTATCTGATTTTTAATGAAGATTTTTCCTATCTAGTACAGTTCTATAGTACAGGTGAGCTGCTAAGCTTCAAAATCAAGGAATAGTATAGGCGCTACATTTGGATAGATATTTAAATTGTGATCTTAGAGATATATTAATGATCTTCAATGCCCTCATTTTTTTGATAATTAAATTAAATTTAAGCATATGGAAGCAAAGTGAGCTTTTGTGTTATCTATATGCTTTAAATCCAAAAGGCTTTTACGAAACAGTAAAACATTGCACCCATGCAACAAATTAAGCCATCTTTAAGCTCTGCCTCGGTTGCTAGCTCTCCAGCTATCGAGTAAACCTATCATACATTTCTTACTGTTCTGACTTGTACATACGTCATGACATCCAAGATGCATATATCTTTTAATCTGAATAGTTTACTAGATTTAACTAAACTTTCCCTGATTTGGCTTTATTTTGGATTAGGTTTCTTCAATATTTATGTTTTTGTTAACTTAATGTGGGTTAATATCTTTATGAATTTTGTGCTGATTGGGCCTACTTTGTGCTCTTTTATTGGTGAGTGCCAATTGATTATCTTTACATTTTATGGATAACTTCGTAATTTTAAATCCATAACAACAACAAAAAAGTGTCTTCAAATTATTTGACCTTTTCTTTTAGCTTGGAACAATTTTATAAGGTTGATGGTTGGATTCTTGATGATTAGTCATGGACTTGCGTTCCTTTTATTTGGAGGTGTGCTTTTGGGTCAATAGTTGTTTTATGTTAGTGAGTTGTTAGCTCTCTTTTGAGTGGGATAATGAAATAACTGAAAAAATCGATTAATAAAAAAATAAATGTAATAAATTAAATATATGGGATTAGAAAGCAGGAAAAATACAATAAAAATAGAAAAGGAAAATTCTGAAAAATGTGTTTGATTTCCTTGAAGTAAATTGAGATTAGTTTGTTCTCTTGCTTGAATACATGACTTTTGTAATTTGTTTTCTTGTTCAATTTCACAATTTTGGTTTATTAGCATGTATTTTTGCTTCAAATGTTTGTCAGTTGCAAAGGAGTGAAATTAATTTGTAATATAAATTTTGTTCGTGTGGATCAGGCTTCCTTATCTAACCTTTTCATACACAAAAAACAAAATATTACACATTGTCAAAACAAAATTAATACACATTGTTAAGGTTATAAATAATTCGTACGATTACCTATTTACCTCCCTTGTGTTTGGATGAAGGATTTCATGGAGGGAATGCATTTTTTGTAAGGATTTAAAATTCTTTAAACAAATTGCTTTGTTTGGATATTCCAACACAATCATTTTGCAAATTTTAAAGAATTTGACAATGTATTCTATTGCCAAAAATAGGGAATTTGAAATACCACCTAATAAGATGGAACTTTTAAAATCCTCGTTCTCTTACATAAACGCTTCTCTTCTCGTAACTTTAATTTTTACCTAGTTTTTCCATGGATTATTCACCTGCTAATTACAATTTCCTTTTGTTCCACATCAACACAATGATGCTGGCTAGTTTGTCCATGGGTTATTCACCTGCTAGCTATACTATATTTTTGTTCAACATCAACAAAGTGATGTTGGTGATTGATAAAAAAAATTATGAAGGGCGAAGTTTGTAAAGGCCATTTGAGTTCAATGCATTTCTATTTGTCTCTCCTTAAGATGCAAGGTACTTGACTATCTTGCCAAGCAAGAATTTCATGATTAAGGGGTGCTTCAATTATAGCAATATTCTTATGGCTTAAAAGCTGTTTGACAAATTTCTGATAGGGAAAAATTATATTGTAGACTGTAATTATGAATGTGTTTTCAGCCTTTTACTGGGTGGAAACACACCAAAAGCAAAAAAATCACCTCCCCTAAATCAAACTTGCCCACTCCACTTAAAATCCACTTTCGTGGACTAGTTTACAAAATGCAGTCGATTCTAATATTCTATTTGAATTAGAAGCCCCATTTTTTATAATAAATTGTGAGAACCAGAAATCCAAGCCAAATCAGTTTGCATTGTCTTATGCTCTTTGTTCATGAAGGAATTGTTCAATGCAGGGTCCTTCACCATACTATCGGCAAAATCCTTTTGCATGTATCCTACCTTCACTTTCCCCTTTTCTTTCACTCAGTTAATTTCAATTCTGTAAAACATAACTTGTTATTGTGTATTCGGTGGTGTTTAGGCAGCTACATGGAGACTTGAACATGTTATTTGCTACCTCACCCACTTAAGTACAAAATTATTGTTAGGTTTAACATCTTTTCCTTACTAATGCCTTTTTTTTTCATTAAATGTTTAAATGCGTGTTTAATTTAAGTAAATTTTAGGGAATAGATTTGTATTTTCTTTTAAGTTCTCCAAGTAAGATTTTGATTATAAGCTATTTCAACCACAAAATAAGTCAATCTAGTCACACGCTACTTAGTTTGGGATAAATGTATTGATTTTATTTTTATAAAACTTGAAACTAGGGCATTTGCATTGGTAATGGGATTGTCGTCTTGAGGGTGTGGTGGCAATCCCCCATTCTTAACTAACTTGAGCCTGGTAACAGAGGTGTGGTTATTCAAGAGATGGTTAGAGTTGTTCCTTTTGGTCTTGACCATAGTTAGGGAATGCACAATCGTGCATCAAGGGAAGGAAAGGACAAGGTTGACTAATGATGAGAACAAGTTGTTTCAACAAGCGACACCAACGTTTCTTACTAGCTCATGGGGATGCGATACTACGTGCCTTTCACGGCTTGCTTCCTTAATTAGAACAAGTCGTTCTTATAGATGATGTTAATGTTTTAAAAAACTAGCCCAATAGGACGTGATCACGTGCCTACCAAGGCTTACTTGTCCATGGTTTTTTGAGGCGGGTCTCTGAACTCTACAATGAGGGGAGGGGATGTCAGCTGCAAGACTCCAACACTTGAGCCAGTAGGAGTTAGAGTCAAGAGGTGAGAGATAGAGAGATTTGACCTTTTCCTTGTGATAGGGAGTATTTAAGGATCTTTTCATTAGTTTTGGACAAGGTATGATAAGGATAGTTTGTTATCTAATAAAGAGATTATTTAGTAGCGAGAAGATGAGGGAATTCAAATAACTAAATCCTCCAAGATTTTTGGAGGCATCATGGGTTGTGGTTTATGTGGGTTGCAAGGGCTTAATGGTTGAAAGAAAAGAATTTGTATAATAATTGTATGATTTGTACATTCATTGATCTCCTGTTTATAGGGTAAAGACTATGCATAAAAAGGAAATAAGGAAATAACAATAAGAGGCAAACAAACATCCCATGATACTCTCACATATTTTTGACCTCCTAAAAATATCTTGGACATTTACAACACTCCCCCTCAAGTTGATAAATGAATATTAATCATTCCCAACTTGCTAATGAGATCATGAAATCTAGCATTAGGAAGCCCCTTAGTGAAGACATTTGCCACTAGGAGCCCTATAGGTATATGTGTTGTAACAATAAGGTCGTCATCCAACTTCTCTTTGATGAAGCGTCTGTTGATCTCCATGTGTTTTGTTCTGTCATGTTGGACTGGGTTATGGGCAATGCTGATAACCAAATTATTGTCACAAAACAATTTCATGGGAACTTTGAGGTCATCAAGTATAATCTTCATCTATAATCCTTCACATATGCCATTTGCTATGGCTTGAAATAAAAAATTTATAATAAATTATCTTTCAAAAATCTTTCCATAGTTAAAATTTCATAATATTATTTGTCTTTTTCTTTTTTAATAAACTATTTTCAAAATTAAATTAACATTTTCTTTCCTTAAACATTTTTAAAGTTATTGGAGTAAACTACCATTTTTATCCTTGACTTTGTAGGGCGCTATCATAGTAGTCCCTGACATTAAAAAAATACCAAATTAAACAATGACTTCACATTCTATTAGTCATTTAAGTCCCTGTCGTGATGTGGAGTTAACTCCATCAATTAACTTGTGAGTTGGCACGTTATATGCCACATAAGCACACATATGGCATGCCACTTGGCTTTTGAGTGAGGACAGCTTAATAGGGACTTATTTCTGAATTTTGTTGCCAAACTTTTTGACTAAATTGTTAATGATTCATCTGAAACTTGATAAGGGGTGAAATTGAGAAAAAAAAAAGATTCTTAACGATTACTTCTTCTTCAACCTTAAATAGCATTATTGATCTTATTTTCCCCACTTACAAACTCGTCACCCTTCTTCCCCTCGCCCCTGTTCTTCTTCTTCCTCTTCAGTTGTCATTATTCATCTTTTTGCCACAAACATCCTGTCCATTTTGTTTTCATTTTAATGTTCGTTGGAGGCTCATTAACATAACAATAGGAAAAAAAAATCTCATCTAGAGCTATGTCTACAAGTCAAAACTACCAAGTCTTGAAAAGCTCATTCTCAAAGAATGTCCATGTTTTTGCAGGGTACACCAATCCATTGAAGATCTCTACAATCTTCTATTGATAAATTGGAAGGACTATACAAGCCTAAGCAATCTCCTAAGAGAGACATATAAGTCGAAATCTTTTAAAACTTTCATCCTATCTGCTTGTTTGAAGATTGGCAAATTGGAAGAACATATAGTGCACATGGAATCCTTAACAACTTTACTTGCTAAAAATACTATTGTGAAACAAATGCCCTTTTCAATGGTAAGCTCAGAAAGCATTGGATATATATCCCTATGTGGATATGAAGGATTATCACATAATGTTTTTCCTTCTATTGTTTGGTCTTGGATGTCACTAACAATGAATCCCCCCATCTTTTATTCGTCCGTTTTGTGGCATAACATCATCTTTAGTTTCCATGTATATGCAGAAAAGTCCAACAAAAAATACTTCCTTGTCCTGATTTCTAGTTATGTTGTGGAAGGCTTTATATAAATTTTCCACACATCTTTTGTTGAGCAAAGATTATGTCAGGAACTTCACTTTAGTGATCACTAGGAGTAGAATTGTATTATAGAATAAACTATGTAGTTTTTCAGATTTTGTGGACAAGTAGTCCTAGCAAAAAAAAGGGGTAGGGATACAACTAAGTTATATATTTCTACATAGGATTTACAGTTGAATAATTTCTACTACTACACCAAAATTTTCTTCTTGTCATCTCTTAATGCCTTTAATCATATTTCATCTACAAAATGTGTTAATCAACATAGGGAGGAGACCATTAGTGCAAAAGAGGAACTTTACAATAGGCTTTTAGATCGATTATTTAACAACTAATTTAAAAAAAATGCATTGACATTTTTGTAATTAAGTGAAAAAATTTTACGGTCGTCAATATAACTTATCTAAAAAGTTTTTCTAAATCAATGTTAATTTTTACCAGTGTAAAAAGTACTTTTTAATTTGATTACATTGACAACCAATGTAAAAAGTATGTCAAAAGTTCACCAATCCTATCTTTGACAACAAAGCCAACTTATTGGGGCTTTGCCCCAAACTCGAAACCTTCTTCATTTGAAATTAGGGTTCACTTGAACCCTTTGAACGTTGTTAATAACAGTCGCAAGCATCGCAAGGGTATGGGTTGAGAACGATAAAGAGAGAGAGGCTACCTTTGTGATGGTCGTCTGTGGCAAAAAGGGTGAATCGAGGTGAAGAAAGTGGGGAAGAGAAAGGAAAGGAAACACATAGAGAGAGAAAAGAAAAAAAGGAGAGTGATACTACTACGATGCCTTTGGCAATGAGATAGGGAGTGGAGGAGGTCATCCTTATCACTGCAAGGAAGAGGATAGTTGTGGGTGCAGAGAGATTGTGTTGTATTATTGCAAGAAATTTGCTAGTTATGCATAAGATATTCTTTAAAACCAATTTAGTGTCAATTCATAAAATATGTATGCATAGATATACTTAAGCGTGAAATTTTATTAATATCTAAATCAAGGGGATATATATTTAAAACACATGAAGATAAAAACTTTACATTAAAATATTTTAATAAATAAATTAGTAGGTTAAACATTTACGTTATATTGGGATGAAAATTTTATATAGAAATTGATGCGCTAAAAATATGCTTAAGGCAAGCGTATCCTTATCGTAGTAGTAACAAAAGGACGTGAGTCCTGATATCAAAGAACTTAGTGACAATTATTAGTTTTCAAAAATTCTATATTGTTTGGGTAAAATTAAGTGAATAGTGGATTGATTCAATAATTATAAATGTGCAACAGAAATTGTAAAACAAGTAGTAGCAAGTGGAGACAAATTCTAAGGAAAATAGGTTTAGGATTATGGTTTCCTTTGTACTTTTAAATTCTTTCACATTTAATTCTAATTGAACCTCGTAATATTCATCAATTACCAATGTTTTCCTACGAATTTTATTGTCAATTATTGATCATGGATTGCAACAGCCCTTTCTAAGTTAATTTTCCAATTGATCATACGAGAGATTAAAAGCCTAGGAAGGTATGAAGAACAAAGAGGGGATTAATTAATTATTTAATTCTATTGAAAATTAGGAATGAAGGTTGGTCATACGACAAAACCTAATTTGATTATCCTACACGTCTACCAATTATTTGTTGTACGGCTGTTGTTCAATTAATCAATTTAGAACATAGAAGGGGCGATCAATTCCAAGTAAGAAATAAAAATAGTAAAGCAATCTAATTGAATAAATAAAAAAAATAAGAATTCAATTAAAATTAAACATTTAAGTGTTCCAAGCACAAAGTACACCACAATCCTAACAAAAAGTTTAACTACTCATGATAAACAAATAGATCATAATTCTAGAGAAATACATAAGAAAAAGAGAAGAAGAAATTATTTACAAGAAAAGGGTTTCCTCTAATCTTTGACTCTCAGTATCCAATTGTCCTCTGATAATCCTTCTCCAAAATCCAAAGACAAAAAGGAAAAACAAAAAAATGAAGAGAAAAGGTAGAATAGAGATAATAAAAAGTTTGGTCCCCTACTTTTTATTTCTAGTTGAATTTCCGAATTTAGGTACAAGAGTAAGGGTTCAACCCAGTCAAGTATCTGCGTGTTCCAAGCCTATAAAAATAGTGAAAAATTTGGACCTCAAACTCACCCAATAGGGATTAAAAACCCGCTAGGCGACTTTTTCAAAAGGACCTGCTCTGTGCTCGTGTGGGGCGGCTATGCGGATCCCCCGGGAATGCTTACTCATTGGGCGACCCTCATTACCTGAGGGCCTACACGAACCGTCGGGCAGGTACGACCTTGGCCGGTCATAAACGCATCTATGAGTCTCTTTGTAGGGGTACACCATGTAATGTTTTCCAAATAATTAAGAGGGGTTAGCGTAATGTATAAGAGATGTCAATGTAATGTTTTTCAAACAATTAAGGAGGTTAGTGTAGGGATAGAAAAAGGAAGAGTATCGTGTGCAATTTGAAAAAATCTAGGGGGTGTCAATGTAATTTATTCTCTTTCTTTCTCTTTCTCTCTCTCTCTCTCTCTCTCTCTCTCTCTCTCTCTCTCTATATATATATATATATATATATATATATATTTCTAGGAGATTTTCTAACATATACTCACTTATTTTTTAGTTGGGTTACGATAGTAAGCTACACCATTGGTGTATTTTAAGTTAATCCTGGTTATAACTTGCTAACTTACTCCAATTAAAAAACAAACGGGTGTACGTTAGCAAACCCACAAGCATTTGCAAATGTACACTCACTTTTTTTTTAGTCAGAATATGTTAGCAAGCTACACCATGAATTTATTTTAAGATAATCCTTAGTTATAACTTGTTAGCATACTTTAACTAAAAATCAAATGTGTGTGCTAGCAAATCCATATATATATATATATATATATATAAAGGGTAGTTTGATGATGATTGAGAGGGATATTTTTTGCCTAATTTTGGAAGTATTGAAAATATCTAACTGAGACAGTGAAGAGAGTGAGTGTTTCACTATTCATGTTAGGGATTTTAATTAATTTATATTATAGGAATAGATTCTTTTATAATTTGAGTTTTAGTTTCTTTTTATCTTGAAGTCTATGCATAATCATATGTTCACTGCATGTTGATAAGTCATTGTTAAGGGTGGAAATAGGCCCAGGGTAAGTCAGGCTTTAATAGACTTAAGTCTGACCCTCATTAAAAAGATAAAGCCTGAACCTAGCTTATTAAATGTCATAGGCCTTTTTTAAAAGCTTGGGTCTAGCTTGCATAAAAGCCTGGCTTGAGTTGTAAGCCTATTTAAAAGCTTATTTTCCTATAAGGCCTATAAAAAGATTAGTAGGCCTATTGGCCTAAGTAGATCTGTTGGCTTAACAAAGCCTATTGACATAAAAGTCTTATTAGTAATTACACATTTTTTTATATTATTATATGTAATATATGTATTATATATAATTACGTATGTATAATATAACATAATATATAATATAATATTTTATTATATATGTATATAAATAAGCCGATGCATTAGGCTTAATAGGCTTTTTTTAAGGCATAAAACCTGACCTTTTTACTTAAATAGGTTTTTTAAAAAGCTTAATTCTAACCTTTTTAATAAATGAGACAGGCCTTATACAAGCCAGGCCATAGGCCTTTAACAGGCCGCCTGACCTATTTTCACCTTAGTTGTAGTAAGCTAGAAATTCATTTAACATGAATTTATGAATATAATACATAAAAAAACCTAACAATCAAGTGAGTAGCATTTTATAATCACATGTCACGTTTTAATTTAGATATAGAAAAAGAGATACGATAGAAATCTTTTTCTCTTTTCTCTGATTTTGTATTCGTTGCCTCTACTTTTCTCTCTCTTTCTAAAAGAGCTCTATGAGTACAAAAGGGGAAATTAGGATGAAAGTTCATGTCTATTAAAGTTTATTAACTATAATTAATGATACATTAACTTAGGGCAGCCTTGGGCCTAAGTTAGAGGAGAGATGGTCTAAGAGCAAGGATGGGAGAACTACTACAAAACGCACATTCTACAATAAGGAATTAAATCGGTTTTTTTAGGCTCAATATAAACAAAAATGTGGTGGCATTTTTGTAAATAAATGAAAACTGTTTAAATTAGTTGAATTTGAACCTATTTAAAAAATAACATTTTAAATCAGTTATACTTGTAACCAATTTAAAAAGTTATTTTTTAAATCGGTCTAATGCAACTGATTTTAAAAAGCTTTTAAAAACCCACTTTCACATCATTCTTTCCCTATTCTTGTTTCGTCTTCCCTTTACCTCCACCTCTTTGCCATTCTTCCCTTCGACACTATTGCTTGCCTCATCTCCACTTCGCCTTCTTCCCTCTACCATTGCAGGTTCTTCTTCTCTGTGTCGATGTTCAAGTATTGTTTATCTGTTCAGTTCTAGATCTTTCGTGTGAATTTTGTTGAGGGCACCATCATGTCTTCCCTTACGAGAGAGCTTGTTTTTCTCATACATTAGTTTCTCGATGAAGAGAAATTTAAGGAGACTGCTCACAAGTACATTAGTTTCTAAAAATTTCAATCTATTTCAGGTTTTCAATTTGCTCCCATTTTTTTATTATTTAATTTGTTAATTTATATTTTGTATATGAATTTGTGAACATGAAGGTTGGAACAAGAATTGGGATTTTTCTTCAACATAAGGTAATTCGAGGAAATGATGATGAATGGGGAGTGGGATGAGGTGGAGAAGCACTTATTTGGTTTTACAAAGGTGGATGATAATAGATATTCTATGAAGATCTTCTTTGAGACACAAAAGCAGAAGTACCCAAAAACTTTGGACAAGTGGGTTATCCGTCGTGCTTGGCTGTGTTATTGTTTTCTAATTTTCCAAGTGGCTGAATAAGGACTTGATATTCGACAATGCTATGTTGTTATTCGCTTTGACCCTACAAAGATTGTTCTGGCATACATTCAATCTAAGGGCATTGCTAAAAAGCTTGGATCTGAAAGCCTTGCCTTTTTAATCGATTCTCCAATAATCGAGTTAAAAAAGCTTTTTAAATCAGTTCAAAATCCATTTTAAACCCCCCTTTCTATATTGCTTATATCTAAATTGGTTTAAGAATTGATATGAAAAGTCCCTTTTAACTAATTTAAAAAGTCCTTTCCATAATAGTGGAGGGGCCTAAAAAAAATGTCCAAACAATGTATATTAAAGATAGAAAAAAGTTTTTAAATAATTAATTCTTTCAGTTATTCATTTTCTTGACATTCTCAGCTTCTTGACTTCTCAATGGGATTAATTAGCAAAGTTTCTAACTCAATACTTTTAAACTCCTAGTTTTGTAGTATTTTCAATTTTTCATTTTGCAAATCATTCAACTGTAGTGCGTCACATGGTTATTTTTTGGTTTTCCCTATGTAGTAAAATATTTGACAATTGTTCATTGTTATAAGAATTCATTAGCTACCTTACCATGTCTCTTTATTTGAAGGAAGAAAAAGTATTAAGATAAGATAAAGAAAATATAATTTATGCAGCTTTTATATAAAAAAAAAAATGTATCACTCTATCTCCTAATGTTGATGTTATCACTAGTGATTTTGCATCTTAGAATGCTCGAATAATCACTTTGATAATAATTTGTGCATTTTGTTTTTCAAGTGATAGGCATCAATTTTACAAGTATAGAAAATTATTTTCTTGATAATAGATAATAACATAGGAGTAAATTGAATAAAAAATATAATTCACCTTTTGAAATTTGTTAAATCTATATTATTCACTTAATGTAATTAAATGTATTATTTTTAATACAATTATATGTCTCTTTTTTTATATAAAATATATGTTTATATTTTAGAATAGTTGTATATAAGAAGGCCTTACATATTATTTTGCTTCGAATCCATAAAATGTCAAGATCAGCCCTACACTAACTTTTACTTCCGTCTTAATAATATTTGAAAAGTAAGTTGAGAACTGGTATATACTCTTTTTTTTTTTAAGACCACCATTATGTGTCCATTTTTTTTATTAGAATATATATTTATATTTTAGAATAGTTGTATATAAAAGGCCTTGTATATTATTTCAGCCTAGGCCTATAAAATGTCAGGATCGACCCTGCATTAACTTTTGTTTCCATCTTAATAATATTTGAAAATTGAGTTGAGAATTGGTATAAACTCTTTTTTTTTCTGTAAAGACCACATGTATCCTCCACAAGAGGCAATTTTGCTCAAGTCGGATAGGACCACTGTGGGAACAAGGTCTCTCCCTCCGAGTATTTAACACATGTAACACCATATAATACCAAAGTTCATATCATAGCATCGTCATTGCGAGTCGACATCTCGATGGCTCACAGTCTATGACACTTCACTCGATGACATTTCATTCAACTTTCTCGTTGGTTAGAACCCTTCATCGGTCAGAACCCTCTATAGGTAGCCCTTCCGAGACACTGACAACCAGCTTTGATACCACTGATATAACACCCTAAGGGGTATTACTGTAATTAGGTCTAGATCTCTAAGAACGAAAAAAAAAACTTAAAAAGGTAGAAACAACATGCAAATGCTACTCACAAATATAATTAGATATTACATACAAACAATACAATAAAAAAAACATACATGCCTAATACAACTCATCTACCACCCGAAGGTGTCGTACAAAATATAAAGAAGAATACAAAAAACACAACGTAAACTAGACTACGTCTTCTTGCACGTGACTCCAAGCTCCATCTATACATGTCTTCACATGTATCTTGAAAAAGGGAAAACTTAAAGGAGTGAGACATAATGTCTCAGTGAGTGCTCTAAGGGTTCTACGGCTAGATCAGACTCTTCTACTCGAACAACCTTCATCACTTATCTCTCATGGCCTTAGCCTCACTAGGTCTCTCATAATTCTCGATACCTATGGTCGAGTCTACACCTTTCAACAGTCAATACTTCTTGTTAACTCCTCTCTCATTCTCACAACTATTATACAAGCTTACTATCTCATTCTCAACTTAAGAACTCATCCTCATTACTTATATTTTCTTACCCAAAACCTTCTCTAGTATTTAAACCCTTCATGTTTAAAATTTACTCTTCTTCTTTTTGATATTCAAAGTTGTCTCTAAGGGTCAAGTCTAAGGCTATAGACATTCTAAAATACCCTTGACATTCCCTTAACACTCACCTTAATACTCTTATTTTGTTCTCTATTACTAGTCTCATACCTTTCTATTACGCCGTATGGGAATTCACCCTCTCTCTATCTCTATCACAACTATTGTTATCCAACTATAACCCTCATAACACCATCCTAGGGTCTAGCCTCTCACATCTCCATAAGGTAGCAAGACAATCCTAATTACAAGCATACATTCATTTCACATCCTTTGCCTAGTAACTAGACATACATCACATTTTGTTTTATGAAACAGGAACAACAGACGTGCATAATATGATCGCATATCCATAACTTTGACATTTCATCACAAGAAACAATTACATTTTCACATGTGTAAACACTACATCGCATATCCATAACCCATGAAGAAGGTCACATAGACTTCACATAGTTACAACGTAGCACACTTCAACATATCACACTACAACAAGATGGATATGCATGCTATGTTTCTAAACCACTACCCATACACATGTGGTACCAACTAATCGTATTTTTAATAATTTTTCTGAGTCGGAGCCCGGAGAAATTAGAAAATAACAAGTTTGTCTCTATTTCTTACTATTAAGGGCTGACATGAGAAAAAGATTCAATTGACATTAAAATGTCAATTTGAGCTTGGAATCATGTCATATATATTAAAATATATTTTTGAAAATATTTTGGGAATTTTCTGGAGTTCATTTGTAAAATGAACAAAATGCCCCTAGGTGTTCGATAAGCCAGCCAGTATTGGTTTGACATCCAAAAAATGTGAAAATTGTAATTTAAATTTATTTATAGGTGAAACATTTAATTTTATAATTTAAAAAAAATTGTATTTATTGAATTAAAATAGATTTATTATGAATTTTTTAGCTTAAAAATACATAATAAATAGATAAAATTTGAAATAAATCAATAAAAATAAAAATTAATTATTAGAAATTTATTTTTGATAAAAAATAATGTATTTGTCCAGTTTTAAATTTAATTACATTTTTTTGATATTAAAAGTCAATTTTTTCAAGTTTAGGCGATTTTATTGGTATCGATTAATTTACCCGCAGATAAAATTAACATCTAGAAGCTGGACAGCTAAGGGAGCACGTCCACAACCTAGGAATAGCTTATTCATCACCCTATTTTTGATATGTGTCCCTAAATTAATTAAAAATAAATCAAAAAAAAGATTTATGACATAATGGCTTATGTCATCAAAGTGGACACCTAAGCCTTCTCTTCCTCTATAAATACTTCCCATCCTTGGTCATTTTTCACACACCTCTCCCTTTCTCAAGCCACCAAACTCTTAGAGAGCTTCTCTCTCTAGAAGAAATTTTCTTTTACTTTGCTTTTATGCTAAAATTTTACTAGTTTTCCAACAACTAGTAAAGTTCTCTTCCTAAGAGCTTTGCCTCAACAATTCCATCCTCTTCATCAACCACCTTAGAGGTAATAAGGGGGAGTGGGGTTGGTTCTAAATTATTATCACTTTGCATGTTAGTAGGAAGGGTTTTCCCCTAAACTCTTTTAGGCTTAAGTTTTATTATTATTATTATTGTTTAATATTAAACTTTAATTTTTACTAAGTTGTTACTCTGCCCAAATTTAGATTATTAAATCATGATTACTAAATTGTTATTTTGCTCAAATTTAAATTATGAAATTATATTTGCTAAGATGTTACTCTGTTCAATTTTAGAAAATTAAAATGCATTTGCTAAGCTGTTATTCTACTCAAATTTAGAAAATTAAAATGTATTTATTTCGTTGTTATTCCTACCAAAATTTTAGTAATTAAATTATAATTGGTATGTCGTAATTCTGTTAAAATTTTACATGATTACTAAATCGTTTTTCTATTAAAATTCTGATATATTGTGCAATTTCTGTAATATAAGGCAGAAATATTGATTGTACTGGTGCTCAAATTAAATGAGACCAGGAAAACCTCTATTTGAGAAATTAAGAAGTGATAAATTAGTGAGTAATGTAAAGCAAATGACATGCAGTGGCATGACACCCTACTAGGGAAGTTACAGTTTGGTACACTGCAGGATGAAAGGCAAGACCCATGGATAGGTCTAGAGGGTATGATATCGAGTGGTGAGCATCTAATGGCCAAGGTAGCACTCTTGAGGGGACAATCACTTAACCAACTTGATAACCCTGACAACTACTCAGCATCACCAGGATTGGTGAGAGTATACCTCTATAAATGGATATCCTAAATTGTTATTTTGTTCCTCAATGAAGATGAGGACTATACCATGAGATGATGTTGAGAGAGGTATATGTACTCCCAGTCACTTCCCAAGTTCTATTAAGAACTATTACCCACTAGTGGAAAGTATGGATCCATATCAAGTCAAGGATTGTATAATATAGAATAAACTTTAGGTTCCTTTTTATTGTCAACTGTGTTTTATTTATATTGTGTGGTAGAATTCCTACCATACATATAAAAGTGATATTAAAACAAATCACCTCACTCCATTACTTTTTCTTTTATGCATGATTGATTGCGGTTAATGAAGACCCAGCTATTGATGAAGACCTATAAGGCTAGTCTGATAGTTTGTTATTTTATGGGATAGGGTAGACAGACACTGCTCTGACTAGGATCTTTTTGATATACTGGGAATAAGTAGTAACTATTTTTATGTATATTTCAATCTCCCTGTATTTCATTTATTTTTCTAACTATGAAATCATGATGTACTGCTCCACAATAAATACATACAGATTTTATTTTTTTATTTTCGTTTTCAAATTCTGTTAAATTTACAAATTTTCTATTATTAAAAGCAGAGAAAAATTTTACTTGCATTTTTAAATAAGTAAATAAGTATGGGTTGTGTTCAATGCGAATGGGTGTCACAACAATAATTTAGAACCAACTCTACTCCCCCCATTACCTCTAAGGTGGTTGATGAAGAGGATGGAGTTGTTGATGTAAAGCTCCTAGGAGGAGAAATTCTACTAGTTGAAAACTAGCAAAATTTTAACATAAAAACTAAATAAGAAATATTTATAGAGAGAGGAAATTTTTGAGAGAGAAGCTCTCTAGTTTATGGAGGAGAAGAATAGTGAAAAATCAGAATTTTGGATGCCTATTTATAGAGAAAGGAAAGGGGTGAGGTAGTCCACTTTGATGACATAAGCTATTATGTCATAAATCCCATTTTGATTTATTTTTAATTTATTTAGGGACACATATAAAAAATAAAATGATGAATCAGCTATCACTAGGTTGGGGACTTGCTCCCTTAGCTGTCTAGCTTCTAGAAGTTAATTTTATTTGCAGGTAAATTAACCGGTACCGATAAAATCGTCTAAACATGAAAAAATTGACTTTTAATATCAAAATAAAGCATTTTAATGAAAAACTGGACAAATAAATTATTTTCATCAAAAATAAATTTCTAATAATAAATTTTAATTTTTATTAATTTATTTCGAATTATATGTATTTATTTTGTATTTTTAAGGTAGAAAATTCATCAAAAATCCATTTTAATTCAATAAATACCAAAATTTTTATGAAAATTATAAAATTAAATATTTCACCTATAAATAAACTTATATTACCATTCTCACCATTTTTGGATGTCAGACCAATACTTGCTGGCTTATTAAACACTTCGGGGCATTTTGGTCATTTTACACAAGAATTCTAGAAAATTCACAGAAAATTTTCAAAATTATATTTTAATATATATGACATGATTCCAAGCTCAAATTGACATTTTAATTTCAATTGAATTTTTTTTCTCATGTCAACCCTTAATGTCGAGAAGTAGAGACAAAATCGTCATTTCATAAAAATTGTCTTAATAAATTCCTGAAAAATTTTTAAAATTATTATTAATTATTCTAAGCACATAAATGACTTAAAAGTAAATTTTAGGCACTTCTAACTATTTTTATCTATTTTCTCAATTATTCAGTCCTTCTAGGGGCAAAATAGTCATTTACAATTTTCCGGACTCCATTTCCCAAAAATTATTAAAAATCTAAACTAAGTACTACTTACTAATACAAGCGTAACCATAGGGATCAAATTTTTGAGATTCCCATCCGGTTCTTCAGAAATAAATACAAAATAATTAGAAAAATAATTTGATAAGCAAAAAAATAGGGGTGTTACATAACAGTACATGTGGCACTAACATGGAATGAGGATGTGGTGATGATGTGGCATTGACATGACGATGTGTGATTAGGAAGAAAAATGTGAGAAAAATAATAAATGGTAAAAATGATAAAAATGTTGGTATTTGTTGTCTTTAAACCTCTCTGAATCATTCTAACCTACAAACACTACCTTGTCACATACCCAATCATGTCATTATCAATCGCAAACTACCATATGACCCCCTTTAACTCAATCCTACCACCGAAAGCCATGAATACATACTTTTTTATTATGCATAGAACCTAACCCTCTAAAAAGCTTTGGGTGTGCAAATTGTGATTAGCCATGTATTCATCGATAATCTTCCTTTGATCTACTTTGCATAAATATGATGTACGAAATTGTACATACTTTTAGGTTCTTTACCAACTTCTTGATTGTATTACAAGGTCTCCATCTATTGTAGCTTTTAACCACAAAAGATAGTACCTTTCCCTTAATCTTCTATTAATATTTATAAATTAGGTATAAAAGTCTTACTGAAATTTTCAATACCATAAGACAGGTTCATCTTCAAGGAAATGAATTTGAAATGTAATCGTCATAGTTTCTCTTTGAAAAGAATAGAAATGGAATACTTTTTTCAAACTAATCCATTTTATGACCTACGATTTTGTGATTGATCATTAATAAGACATCAGGATTTGTTTGGGCTCAAAAAATTCTATTTTGTGAGATTTGCTGGTTGTTAGAAGAAAATTATGAAGTTTAAATAGAAAAAGACTTTTATTTCCCTTAATCCTTTATTATTATTTATAAAGTAGGTATAAAAGTCTTTTTCTATTTAAAATTCATAATTTTCTTCCAACAACTAGCAAATCTCGCAAAATAAAATTTCTTGATCCTAAACAAATTCTGATGTCATATTAATGATCAATCACAAAATTGTGGGGGCATAAAATGGATTAGTTTGAAGAAAGTATTCCATTTTTATTCTTTTCAAAGAGAAAATCATGACGATTATATTTCAAATTCATTTCTTCGAAGATGAATCTGTATGATGGTATTTAAAATTTTAGTAAGAAACCTTTTAAGAATTATATAGCAACATTTCATGGCTTTGGGTGGTGCAGTTGGGTTAAAGGTGGTTTACTGATTGATAATGGCATGGTGGTCTGTGAGAAAGTAGTGTTTGTAGGTTAAAATGGATCAGGAAGGTTCAAAGACAACAAATACCAATATTTTTATCATTTTTACCATTTATTATTTTTCTCTCATTTTGTCTCCATACTTCAAAATATTGCACATTTTGCTTCCATACTTTCAAAATATTGTACATTTTGCCTCCATTCTTTAAAAATATTGCACATTTTGCTCCCTAATGATAAGTTACCATGTCTATAACGGCCCACTACCGCTACATGACAATGTTACTGCTATTCTCTTTGAAAGGCTCAATTTAATAGGGATATTAATTTAAGTATTACCAAAAAGATATCTTTGTTTTTCGCCTTTATCTACTTTCTAGAAAATCATAAAGAAAACTTTCCCACTAAAAATTTCCAACTCACATATATAACCATCCTCTATGGAATCCATTTATTCCAATCGAAGCAACTACACCGATATATATATCAAGGAATTGAAAGAAATACATATATCATCATTAGTAACATATTTACATCAACAAGAAAAGGGTACATAACACTCTCCCTATCGTTGGTCACACTATGCATCATGTCAAAAGAAATAAACAACAAATTGGAATATCAATTCCTCTAAGAACAAGAACAAAAGGATGATCCTTCATAATTGTTCCATCTCGCCACTGACTAAAGCGAAGCATCGTCATCAACTAAGAAGCTAAACCTGCTAAAGCTCAACATCTGCTCCCACATCTAAGACGTGATCATCACAGGCACAAACCACATGTGCAAACAACGCAAGGGTAAGCTTACTTGAAACAATAAAACATATAGTATAAAGGAAAGGTAATAGGAAAATATTTTAATGATATGTCAATAGTCAAACAAAATAATAACAATAACAATTGTACAATCATTACAACAACTTATTTACAACATCTCTACCACTAGCACCACCAACCATAACAACAACAACAGCCTCAAAAATAACAACAACCACAACAATCAGGTAACAACAACAACACTGCCCCCGCTACCAACACACTACGCAAATACAATAACAACTACCAAGTAACCACAACAACAACGACAACATCAATATCTAGATAGCAACAGCAATACTACCACCAACAATGTTAACTATAGAAGAAAACTTCGTTTACATATAAAATTTTCAGATAAGATTCAATAATATATGGTCACCTTCTACATTAGTGATATCAATCACCATGCTAATGCATGATGACACTACTCTTGAGAGATTTCTACATTCCAGAGGCACTAGATTGGAGGCCTATCTAAGTTCCAACTCTGGTCACCATCCACCTTACATGCCTACACCACGACATGAGATCCATCGTCAGCTACCTTAGCC
Source organism: Spatholobus suberectus (assembly GCA_004329165.1). NCBI lineage: Eukaryota > Viridiplantae > Streptophyta > Magnoliopsida > Fabales > Fabaceae > Spatholobus > Spatholobus suberectus. The sequence continues at coordinate 81,587 of QUWT01000230.1, read as the reverse complement.
GCCTAACCACAACGTAAGGTTCATCGTTAGTTACCTCAGTTGCCTGACCACAACATGAGGTCCATCGCCAGCTACCTCAGCCGCCTATCAGTACCACAACATGAGGTCCATCGTCATCTACCTCAACCGTCAACATATGCATGAATGCATGCCTTACAACATGACATCAACACAGCCTCAACGAGTCAACATATAAATACACACACACACACACACATATGTATATACACACACAGCTTGAGGCCTACATAACCTTAGCACATATACATGATCCATCACAACAACTCAACCACAACAATTATCATATCATATATATATGTATCAACATATCACCACATGGCCTACTCAGTACCACCCGTGATCCAACAATAATTGCCAACTCCATGCAGGCTCAATCTAGCCCTATGCATGGTCAACAGATAACTAGTGGAAGTTCTATTTAAGCAACCTTCCACCCAACTACCATTTTCTAGCAATTTATCAAACAAATTCACAACAATAATAAAGAAAACCAAGAACCAAGTTTGGAATGATAACAACAACATGTGGAGGTTCTATCTAAGCAGCCTTCCACTTCAACAACATATCCAACATTCTAAAATTGGTTAAGACAATCAACATCACAACCCAACAACATCACAAACCATTAACCATAACAACATCACTCATAACCATTCATTATATGACAACACAAATACCCTCAACAATCAAGTATACAATATGAATTTGTCTTTCTTGTGGAGTTTAAACATTTTTCCAAAGTTCCTAATTATCACACCAGACATTAAACCAATAGCATTCAACCCCATCTTTATTTTTCTTAAAGTTTCAACTTTAATGGTCCATGCATAGCACCACAAATTGACACCAAGCATCTCAAAAACAGGAGAGAATCAGGGACCTCGTCACCTAGCATCACTGGACTGTCGTCGAGTGCCAACATCATAGAGAGCATCCGCAATTTTTGTCATCTGGTGCCACAAAGTTGTTGCCTGGCGCCAACATCACAGATAGCATTAGCGAGTTTGTCACCCAGTGACAAAATCCGTCGCTATAGGCAAAATTTCCGTCGCTAAACTTTAATTCCGTCGCTAATTGACAGCATTTCTGTCAACTGTCACCTAATGACAGAAACTGGTGCCTAGTACCAAACCATATTTTTGCAGTTTGCAGGAAGATGATCCATGTCGTTTTTGACAAAATCAATCCATCCCAAGCATCACAAAACAATTCTAGTTATTTCTAATACCTTTCTAATCGATTACATAAAAATTTCATCCACCAATCATCAAAAATTTCCCAAAAACCCCTTTCAAAACCCATTTTGTGTCAAAACTTACATACCCAAGATTTTCACCAAAACCAATCGATTTCAAAGCATTAAATCAACATATCAACGACCATAAACACGAAATCAAGCAATAGTAAGCTTCCCTTACCTCAAAAGCTTCCAAATTTGAAAGTTGGGAAGATGAGAATGAGAGAGAAAGAGACTTTTGAGCCAATCCTCCTAGAAATCTGCCATCCGTAACTCAAAAACACAAAATTGGGGCTGAGAAACCTTTAACACCCTTAACTAACTCGAGATATCTAAAGAAAGATAGAGAGAGATAAAGATAAGAGAGAGAAAGGATGAGAGAGAGTGAAAATGAGAAAATGAGAGAAAAAGCTCCCTTCCCCTCTTATATAGATGAACTCTTCGAAGCTCTCACACATACTTTTGGCCAACTAAGGCTCAAATCTCACCAAACCACTCCCCATATCTCATAACTGGTCTAACTCAACTGTTTTCCCTCAAAAGCCCAAAATCACACTCTCAACACATCCACATAGGCTCAAGCACATATCTCAAGTTCCTTAAATTCAGACTTTCAAACAAGCAATACCAAACCATCATCGTACACCTAATTCATGCACAACAACAATTCATTTATTTCTTTTAATCACCTAGATTACATATCAAATTCCCACTTTTTAGTTATTAAAACACTTAATCATGCATTAGGAAAAAAAAGATGTTACAATGTCAACGCCATGTCATTGCCACATCATCATTAGAGTGCCATGTCGGCAATCAATGCTGCCACATCAGTGGTCAATTGATGAAATGGATGGTCAACTAATGGAATGCAAAATTCATGAAAATTTAAAAATATGGGGGCAAACTGCACGAAAAAAATTGAGGACAAAATTCGCAAAATTATGAAACTAAAGGGGCAAAAAGTGTAATAAAGCCTATATGTATATAGGGATTTGCTAATGTATACATACTTGTTTTTTAGTTGGAGTACGTTAGCATGTTATAACTACAATGTATCTTAAAATATACTAATGGTGTAGCTTGCTAATGTACTCCAACTAAAAAATAAGTATGTGTCTGTTAGTAAATCTCATATATATATATATATATATATATATATGACTATATTACCTTTTTTTATTGGAGCTTGTAAATTAACATAAAAACAATAACTATATCCATACACTTGCTCCAAGGGTAGAATTACATTGCTATGTCAAAAAAAATCATAATAGATACAATCCAAAACAAACCATAATAACCAAAACAAAAATCACTAATTCACAAGTGTGCTTCGAGCTGCTCACAGAGTACACAAAGTTAACTTCCCCTTCCACGAGTGAGCGAGCTCCAACAATGGCAATGACAACCTTCTTGCACGAGTTACGAGCTTGGAAAGAGTTTGAGCTACAAACAACCCAAGCGATATGGATGTGGAAGGATGAGCTTCAAACAACCAATAATGAACCAAATCAAAAATCACTAACCCACAAGTGTGCTTCAAGCTGTTCACAGAGTATACGACGTTAGCTTCTGCTTCCACGAGTGCGAGAGCTCCAACAGTGGCAATGACAGCCTTCTTGCACTAGTTATAAGCTTGGAGAGAGTTTGAGAGCTACAAACAAGACAAGGGATATGGATGAAGAAGGACAAGCTTCGAACAGAGGAGTTTCCTTGCGCAAGGAGCTTCGAATGGGGTAGAAAATAGTAGAGGTGCTTCGAAAATGGAGTAGAAAACAGTGGGGGTACTTTGAAAATGGCCAAGGGATATGGGTGAGGAAGGAGGATTTCAAGTAAAAGATGTTTGGACAGGCAGAAATGAAAGCGCACATGCGTGTAAAATGTATATGAAGCCACTTTTTAAATCGGTTCAGCTGGGAATTGATTTAAAAGTCCACTTTTAAATCGGTTCAGCTGGGAACCGATTTAAAAGTCCACTTTTTAAATCGGTTCAACTAGAATCGATTTAAAAGGTCTCTTTTTAAATCGGTTCAGTTGGAACCGATTTAAAAAGTGACCGTATTGTTTATTTTAAATTCAAAATATATTTTTTTAAACTGGTTGAACCTGAATTGAATTAAAAAGTTTGATCAAATTTCAAAAATACCACCGCGTTCTTATTCTAAACCGGTTCATTTTGAATCAAGTTAAATTCATGCTTTAAAAAGTGTTTTCTGTAGTAGTGAACTTTTTAAACTGGTTGTGATAGAACTGATTTAAAAAGCACTTTTTAAATTGATTCAATCATGAACCGGTTTAAAAAGCACTTTTTAAATCGGTTCTATCAGAGCCGGTTTAAAAAGTCAAGGCTTTTTAAATCGGTTCTTCTAGAACTGATTTAAAAAGTCATAAAAAAAATTTTGTCACTGTCATTTTAGATCGGTTAGTGGAAAACCGGTTTAAAAAGTGAATAAATTTTTTAAAATTAACTTTTTAGCTCGGTTATACGTGAATCAGGTTTGAAAAAGTTCATTAAAATTACAAAACTGCCACCGCGTCTTGGTTTTAACTTGGTTTATTAATAACCGAGTTAAAATACTGCTCTAAAAAGCATTTTTTGTAGTAGTGCTAGAGATGCATATTTTCATGAAGTAGGTGAGCAAAAGTCCTTTACTTTGAAAGGCTTCTTCATTATGCTCCATTTCTTATCAAGACTTTTGAGCATGTTTTGTACTTGAAAAGATAGTGAGACCATACAAATAAATATATTTGTAGGATGGTACATTTATATTAAAACTCAACACATAATACAACCGTCTTAGTAGGAAGATTAGTTCGTCTTGTACATCTAAGGTTGTTTAATCTTATAGGCTAAAAAGTTATTTATTTTGTTTGTTAAATCAAAACACTTGAGAAATATAAAACATCCTTTGCTCTAACAAATGTTTTATTATAAATTTAATTAACTTTTTATGCTTTTAATAATCTATAATATAATGTCCGTGATCTTTTTTTAGAAATATTTTGTAAAGTCAAAGAAAGATTATTAGTAAAAATTGTTTCTATCATGCAAAAAAAATTAAAATACATTAATTAATTAATTAAGTGTAAATAGATTAAGAGAAATAAATTCTCCATCATTTTATAAATAATTTGAAAAAATTAACTGTTGATAATAAATTTAATATTTATAATTAAATTAATCAAATATCTTGATTTTAGTGAAATAATGAAAGTGTCCTGTTTATAAAATCAGAAATAATATTAAATTTAAAACATACTATAATTAAATGAAATCTAAAACAATTAATCCGGGTGACTCACGGGTCTAACTCTAGCGTCACAGGAAAGCCAAGATGCAAACTGGTCAGCACTACACTAGTCACTGTAATATTGTACTACTTGCATCCACTTAATAAAAAAATGGGAGTTTGGGAAGTATGCTTTACCAACTAATCAAACTTATTAATAACAGTTACTACCACCTGCCAGCATCTTAGAGCCAAATTGAAGATTAATACTAATTATGCTTATGTCTCTTTTATCCAATACTAATGAGTAATTAATTAATGTAAAATAAAGAGACCGCTAGCCTGCTAAGTTGATGCTACCTCCCGAAGAAAAAAACAAAGAAGTGACATAGGCGGCTCCGAAACAAAAGCAGTGCCAGCTGTCCATTGTCCTTAGAAATTTATTAAGAACTCAATCGTTGGATCAACGCTACGAAAAATATACCAACGGTTAAGAAAAAAATGGATAATCCTAATACAGTATTTTGCTGTAATTTTTGTCAGCGCAATTATTAATTTATTATTTATTATCGTAGTACAAATTGAAATATGATTGAAGCACACCGATGGTTGCAGTGTGTCTTCTAAGCTAAACATTGTCTACAATTCCTTCCTGGAATCAATGGCGTCTTCATCCTCCGACACCCGCTGGATCCACGACGTGTTTTGAATTTTAGAGGAGAAGACACGCGTAAGACTTTTGTCTCTCATCTCTACGCTGCCCTCTCAAATGAGGGGATCAACACTTTCATCGAGGACAAGCTTCGCAAGGGAACGAAGTTAGGACCAGAACTAATGCGAGCAATAAAAGGGTCTCGGATATCCATCGTGATTTTCTCCACTAGGTATGCTTCATCTAGGTGGTGTCTTAATGAGCTGGTCAAAATCATGGAATGCCGTAGAACTTACGGCCAGGTAGTTCTGCCCGTGTTTTACCGTGTTGATCCATCGCATGTACGTAAGCAATGGGGTGCTTTTGGAAATGGCTTGGAAGCACTTGCACAAAAATGTATACTCGAAGGGACGCACGATGTTTTGAATAGTTGGAAGAGTGCACTCACGGAGGCATCAAATTTGGCCGGTTAGAGAGAAGCACATTTTAAGCATATAAACGACCTCTCCTAATTTATGCTCATTCTGGCCTTTTCTTTTTCATTTATTTATTAATTATTATTGAAGTATTGAAGGTGAGCTAGTAGAGGACATTGTTGAGGACATTTCTACAAAACTAGACACCGGATTATTGTCTATTCCCGAATTCCCAGTTGGATTAGAATCCCGAGTGCAAAAAGTGATTGTGTTTATTAATGCTCAATCAAGGAGAGGTTGTGCTGTAGGGATCTAGGGAATGGGTGGATTGGGTAAAACAACCGTGGCCAAAGCCATCTACAATCAAATGAATCTGAGATTCAGGTATAGAAGTTTCATTGAAAACATTAGAGAAGTTTGTGAAAAGGATAGTAGAGGGTGTATTGTTTTGCAAAAACAACTTCTTTCAGATCTAAAAGCAAAGGACAAGATACATAGCATTGCGAAGGGAACAACTATGATCAAGAACAAACTTTGTGGAAAAAGGGCTCTCATTGTACTTGATGATATTACTGAGTCTAAGCAATTGACTGCCCTATGTGGAGATCGTAAATGGATTGATCATAGAGGAAGTGTACTCATCATTACAACCAGAGATGCACGCCTACTTAATGTACTTAAAGTTGATCATGTTTGTAGAATAAAGAAAATGGACAAAAATGAGTCCCTTGAGCTTTTCAGTTGGCATGCTTTTAGACAAGCACGTCCAAGAGAAGACTTGATTAAACTCTCAATGGACATTGTTGCTTACTGTGGAGGACTACCACTAGCTGTTGAAGTCCTTGGATCTTACTTATGTGATAGGACCAAAGCAGAATGTGAAAGTATGTTGTCAAAACTAAAGGAAATTCCCAATGATGAAATTCAAGAGAAACTGAGAATAAGCTATGATGGTTTGGATGGCAAGCAAAAGAGTATATTCCTTGACATATGTTTTTTCTTTATTGGCAAGGACAGAGCCGATGTTACAGAGATACTAAAAGGCTGTGGCCTTCACCCTGAAATTGAAATAACAATCCTGGTTGAAAGGAGTCTCGTAAAGCTTGAAAAGAATAACAAGCTCAAAATGCATGATTTGCTACGTGACATGGGAAGAGAGATTGTTAGTCAAAGTTCTCCCGAGGAACCTGAGAAGCGAAGTCGATTGTGGGTTCACCAGGAAGTACTTGATGTATTGACAGAACAAACTGTAAGAACTCTCTCTACATATTATTTAATTTGTTCCAAAAGTAATTTTCTTTTAATGTGATGCAATGTTATTAGACCGGGACTAGACTGGTCAATTAGACCCGCTTCAACCGTGACACCACTGGCCGGTCTGGTAAAAAATGCTTTAAAATTGAGATTAGTAAGATTTCAGGGCTAGTATTTTTTGTGGAGAAAGGAATGTTTACCACTATTCCAACAGCTCACACTTGTTACAATGTTGATTGTATTATTTATATAACATATCTTCTGAATTATTAATTTATAAAACTTTTAAATATAAATATAATGTTAACATTTATTTTAATATGATCTTATGAATATTAATGGTTAAACTTGAAGATATGATATTAATTTATCAGTATGTTAATTTATTATCTAATATTAATTATTACTGTTTCATCAAGGTAGGACTAATAAATCTTGAAATAATGTCTTCACCAATTAAATGGCCAGTCTGGTTTATTTTTCAAATTTAAGTTTAATTTTCATGTATTATCAATATAAAAATTTTTACATTATTAACTAATTAGAAATTACCCTAAATATGACTTTTAAGTAATTATTACAATAATTAACAATCTTACAATACATGGCTATGTATGATTGAATGACAATGTTAAAAAAGTTTCACTGTCAGCGTATTCTAATTAAATTCTTTAAATTTATTAAAAATGTGTTAAGTACTTGTCTTAAAATGTTTTAAAAAGTGATGTGTGCGTGTGTATCCACTTGAACTAGTGACTCATTGGTTTAATTGCTACCCTATAACAGTACCTTGACTGACTTGAGAACATTGGATGTATCCATAGGCTACAGCTTCATGTATTGCTCATTTGCTTTCTATTGAGAGAATGACAAAGGTTCCCTTTTATTTGTTAAGTTATTTCTGTGCTCTTTTTTTTTTTTCCACAGGGAACAAAAGCAATTGAGGGCTTGGCTTTGAAGTTGCAAAGAACTAGTGGACTTCACTTCAATACCAAGGCATTTGAGAAAATGAAGAAATTGAGACTTTTGCAACTTGATCATGTACAACTTGTTGGAGGTTATGAGTATCTTAACAAAAACCTAAGATGGGTTTCTTGGCAAGGATTTCATCTAAAACACATACCAGATAACTTGTATCAGGAAAATGTAATTTCTATTGAATTAAAATATAGTAAAATTAGACTAGCATGGAAGGAGCCCCAGGTAAATATTACTTGAAATTTTCATAATAACAATGGTAATTGTTCCCACCATTTGCTTCTCAATTTTTTGTTAAATATTTCTCTTGCAGTTGCTGCAGAGGCTAAAGATCCTCAATCTTAGCCATTCAAGGAACTTGACGCGCACCCCTGATTTTTCAAAACTACCGAATCTTGCAAAGCTCATTCTCAAAGATTGTCCAAGCTTGTCTGAGGTGGACCAATCCATTGGAGATCTAAGCAATCTTCTTGTGATAAATTTGATGGACTGTACAAGCCTTAGCAATCTTCCAAGGAGGATGTATCAGTTGACATCTGTCGAAACTCTCATCATCTCTGGTTGTTCAGAGATTGACAAGTTGGAAGAAGATATAGTGCAGATGGAATCCTTGACTGCACTGATTGCAAAAGATACAGCTGTAAAAGAAATTCCTCATTCAATAGTAAGATTAAAAAGCATTGGATATATATCCCTCTGTGGACATGAAGGATTTGCACGTGATGTTTTTCCTTCTCTCATATGGTCGTGGATGTCACCAACGGCAAATCTTGGATCTAGTACTCGACCATTTGGGAGCATGTCAACTTCTCTAATCTCCATGGATATACAGCATAATAATTTGGGTGACCTGTTGCCAATGCTTGGTGGACTTTCAAAACTTCGAAGTATTTTAGTGCAATGCGACTCGGATTTTCAACTAACCCAAAAATTAAGAAGAATAATGGACGACTTATGTGATGTAAAATTTACTGAATTGGAAAAAACATCATATGCATCACAAATTTCAGAAAATGCCTAGGAATCTTATTTGATTGGAATGGGAAGCTACTACCAAGTCATCAATATAATTAGCAAGAGCATATCAGAGGTTCTTTCTTACTCGTTCTATGTTTATCTTACCTTTATTAGTCATCTTTACTTGTAACTAAGAGAACATGCAATGATATTTAGTTCAGCAAAAATATATGTTGTTTCTGATGATCAATGAGAATATAATGAACATGATTCTTATCATGAACAATGTGAAAATTAATTTCGAACTTCTTAATATGAACATTATAAATGATATTACTGATGACAAATGATGTTGTCATGACATCACAACAAAAAAGTTGAAATTCAGGCAAGTGAACACCAAGATGACGCAATAAATGTTGAATTTCAGTGATCTGAGCAGATTTTGATTAATAAAAAAGCATGGAATTCACCTTTCTGGCTTCATTGCTAGAGTAGGAGATCATGAGATGACCAACCTGCATAGAAAGTAATAGAACCTGTGCTAGAGGTGGGTCTCTGGACAACCACCCAATCAGCATTAGAGAAGGAAAATTTAAGAGGAAAACCATTGGAAGTGGATGGCATTGGCTCAAAACTGGCAGATGCTATTCACAACATGTGAGATATAAAGATGTGTAATGGTGAAATATTGACAAGTCCCTGCCAGTTGAGGGAAGAATAGAACTGGCTAGTAAGAACCTTCTGCCTGAGTGGACTTGCATCCTGTAATGGGAGTAGAAACTGACTTGACGTGGAACCTTTAGAAATAATTGAGAGAATTAAATGAGCAAGAGATATGTCAGTAGAGCCAGTAAAGAAAAAATCATCCACATAGGGGAATAAGATTGTGAAACTGAGAGGTCCCAAACAAACATCAAGCGAAAAGCTGATTTTTATGGTTAGAGAATTAATTTCTGCAGATGCTCATAACCTCCAGCCCAAATCCATTCTCTTTTCCTCTCATAGATATAATAAGTTTATGAGTAAATATAGATGACCAGAAACACGGTAAATAGAATACATAGGCTTATGAGTAAACAATAAGCCTGAAGGATAGTGATTATCCCTATGAATCAACGCATGATTTGAACTGTTGAAAGGTAGGAAAGCCTGAGTTTATAATGTATCTCACAATACTAGATTCTAGACAAAACATAATCAATAAAAAGAATGTAGTGATGAAAAGAAGAAACTGAAACAATGGGGTAGGTCCAAACATCATTATGAATCAATTCCAAAATTTGTCTTAATGCAGTAAAACAATTAGAAGAAATAGAAGTTCAGTGCTTTCTAGAACAACATATAAATTAGAAGATAGTATCAAAATTTTGGGTTGGAACTTAACCCCATAAAACCTGCTTATGAAATGAGAGTTGCCTTCCACTTATATACATTATTTTGGCCTCATCACTAGTCGATGTGAGATCTTTAGCACATCTCCTTCACACCGAGGACTGGACTTCTCAAGCGTGAAATTTGCGCGATTGGACATCTGCGGATGGTCTGATAACGGCTTGAGGGCGGATAGCTCGATAAGCCCAACAAAAATGGCTAAGATAGGCTCTGATACCATATCAGAATTTTAGGTTTGGGCCTAACTCAACCTATAAAACCGGCTTATAAGGTGAGAGTTGCCCCCTGCTTATATACACTATTCTGGCCTCATCACTAGTCGATGTGGGATTTCCAACAGATAGCTCGCATTTGAGTCACTTGGACCCAAATCCGTTTGAAAGTTGAAACTGCAATACATGAATGATGAGTGGACTGGGATGACTAAGGCAAGCAGGTGAAGTGTCTGGAGATGCACATGCAGCGAACAAAACAAATAAATGATTACATGGTAGGACCAGTAGGATAGAAAAGGCATAATGCATCAGATGTTCTGCAGCAATAATGGAGGACCTGCCCTGTTTTGATGTCTTTCATGACAAAACCCTTACGTAAAACTCAATAACATAACTACTACCTTTAAAAAACTTACGTATAGAGATGATTAGACATTTTTTAAGTGAGGATCATAAAGAGCATATGGAAGGTAAGGAGTGCGAAACATAATATGTGAACCAACATGAGAAAATGGTCATTAGCCCATTACTTGTTGAAAGAAGTGTCTGACATATCAGTTCTACCTTTTTTTCTTTTGGTAACTGGTAAGAGTTTCACAACTATTATTGTAGCAGAAATATATCCAAATTTGTACTGTTGGTGAGTGTGTTTCAAAACGATTGAGTGAATTTGTTTCTTTTAGTTTTCTTGCCTATATTTTTGTTTATACTGTACCATATTGTATTAAAAATTTGCCATTTGTAATTTGAAATGACGTTATAATGACACAAAAATGTTCATTTGAATTGCATAATTACATAAATAATTAAGCTTTTGTTCTTGATACAGGGATTGAGAACCAATGATTCTAGTGGTTTTTCGCTTCCGGGTGACAATTATCCTTATTGGTTAGCTTATATTGGTCAAGGGCATTCAATACATTTTAAATGTCCTGAGTATAGTGATTGTTGCATGAAAGGAATGGTTTTGTGTGTTGTTTGTTCATCAACCTCTGAAAACATGGCAGTTGAATGTCTTACTGGTTTCTTGATTGTTAATTACGCAAAGTGTACTATCCAAATATTCAAGCGAGACACAATAAAATCCTTGAATGATGAAGATTGGCAGGGTGTAATATCAAATCTAAGACCTAGTGACAATGTGGAGATTTTTGTAGCTCTTGGGCATGGATTAACTGTTATGAAGACAGCTGTCTATCTGATATATGGTCAGACCTAACATAAAATCTGAGCCATCCATGAAGCCAAAGAAAAATATCTTTGCACAGCTTACAAAGAGAATGGGAGAATGTTCAGTTGCAGCTTCGCTAGAGCACTCCCTATTATGGATTTACAGAGAGCTCAGTTGAAGTTTCATATATCTTTTTCTTTTGTTCATGCTGTGTTATTTTTGGAGGATTTCATATGATCTACTTGTTTATTTCTTTATTTAATAATATTTATCAAGTCAACAAAGGATTTCTGAGTTGGTAGATATCCTTTGACCAAGAGTAGGGGGGATATAATTTTTTAAGCTCTTGAGCATTCTAAAACATTATTAGAAGTCCATGTGAAAAAAATAATAATAATTCGTAGGCCATAATTGTTCTTTTTTTACGGCACAAAAAAAAAATAGAAAGTAAAATGATAGAAACTAGGCTATATTAATAGTTAAATGATCTAGAATCTCCCTAGAATGTGTATGTAACAGGTTTTGCTTGAATTGAGCAAATTTGTCTACAGTTTGTGCCGTGTTTAGAAAATTTTCAATTCGATTTGACAGGTGCACAGATAGGTGTATACTTGCACATTTTTTTTAAAACAGTTACCTTTAACGTAGTAAACTTAAAGTAAGGAGGCTATAAATTGAACCCTTGCAAATAATAACATAGGATATCCTTTACTCTGTTCAGGCTATTGTGTTTCGGTTGATACCAGTATCAAAACATTATTAGGTAATGTTGTATTAAATTGGTATCTAACCCTGCACTTTACAGGTAGCCGAGATGTTTATAGTTTTGTTTTCAGTTTAATAGACATTTTAAGGTTTGTAGGTATGGTGTCTTTATTTTGGAGTCTGGGTTTAAATATAGGGAAGAAGCATCTATGTGTTTTTCATTTTCTTTTTATGGTGTAAATGTTGAGTAGTATCTCAATGAGTGATCGTTTCGAGTGTGAATTCAAGCTCCCTTGTAGAAATGTAGATGTTTCTAAATATCAATCTCTATAGTGAATGAGCACTTTCCTAATCACTAGTTGGCCTCGTTATCTTGCTGTAAATTTATTTGGCAATGTAATTTACTTCTTGCTTCAGCCTTCAAATGAAGGTTACATATAAATCTGAGAGCTGGTGGCTGTGTTTAGATCACGTGACTGGCTAATTCAAGTTGACAATTGTTACCTCTTAGGTTATTTCGTGATACTTTTTCCTTGTGTTTAATATGATAATTTTGTAGGATTTTTTAGGACCAACCAATTCCAACATAATTAGGATAATTAGAAGAATCTTAGTTCACGTACTAACTTTGCTTGGATTTGAGAAATTGGGATTTAGTAATGAAAGAAAAATAAACAAATAGATGGGCGGAAGGTGCATGCGAGATGTCTTGTGGGTTAGTAAGTGTCGGGGTGAGATGGCAGAGATCAAAGGGTTTGAAATAAATTTGACCTACTGGAATGGTGTTGATTTGTTTGGAAAACATTTTCCTCCTATTGGATTATGTATGGGATTTTGAAGAGGAGCTAGTTCCTTTGGGTTGATTGTGGTGTACACATGTTGACTTACCATTTTAAAGGTTTTATCTTGTAGAAAATTGTGAAGATTGAAGTTGAGTAGCCTAAAATGGTAGATGAAGACCTGGGCGTGTGCTTTCTAGGTAGAGTAAGGAATATGAAATCTTATTCAAAGAACCACTAGACTTACCAAAAAAAAGACACTAGAGTTACATTTTTTAAAATTTAAGAATTATAGTGAAATGATTTAAATGTAGTGATGATAACCTTGCACGTGTGACCTTGGAGGAAGAAATATAGGTGTTTAGTTATTAAAATTATAAGCTAGTAATTCAAATACAGGGTGGTTGTTTTTATGTGTATGCTATGATCCTATCATGAACAAGTAGGTGAGAATTTTTTTTAATTTATAGTAAACAGTAAGGTTGAGATTGAAATGATTATAAGGACAAGAATTCTCTTACAATATATGTTTCTCTAAAAAAAATAACAAATTTATCTTTTAAAGTGTTCACTTAAATTTAGTAATTAAATTTTGAGTACAAAATTCGTAAAAATGAGGAAAGAAATGTAACAACCTAAAAACATTTTAAAATATGACTTTGGAATTAAGTTAATTGATTTACAAATTTATTGATTAATATAGAACTTTAGTGATCTATTCGTATTTAAAAAGAGTATCCAAATCTCAATTTCTAAAATAAGTAGAATTAGCTTTTCAATTAAAAAAAATTAAACTCAAAATAATAAGGATAATAATAAATAGACTAATATTAAGAAATAAATTAATTAATTAAACTTTAAAATTTGGTGGAATAGTAACAACACTTTTTCAAACACTCTTTTTTTAACATTCTCTTTACTATTTACTAGAATTTATTAGAAATCACAAATTTTGATAAGTCTCACCTCCCACCTCTAAATGAGGAGAGAGACTCATTAAATGATAAGTAGAACTTATCAAAATTTGTGATTTTTAAAAGTGTTTTTATATCATTTTTATATCATTTCTCTAAAAATTTTATTTCATTTTTATATCATTAAAAAACAAAATTTTTAAAAGTGTTTTAGAGAGTGTTGTTATCATTTCTCTAAAATTTATATCATCATTATGGTTATTATATTTAAAAAAAAACAATGAGAATTTTTATAAAGCTTAGACGAAGCCATGCACGTTGAGGAAGAAAGTTAAAAGAAAAATAATAGTAATCATGTTTTTTAAAGATATAAAGTAGATAATAGCGTGTGTGTATAATTTACACCAGGTGTCAAAATTAGTTAAATTATAAGAAAATAAAAATTTTAAGAAATAAAAAAATAAAAAATGGAATTAAATAAATAAATAATAAATAAAAAGAGAAACAATTGAGCTCAAATAGTTTATGTTTTGTTCTTGGGCTTACATGTTTTAGAGGCCCATGTTCTAATACAAAAAAGTGAAATTAAAAAATGAAAAATACAAGAAAAATGGAAGGATCTAGAATGAACTTGATGCCTATTTAAAGAGTGAGTTAAAAGGACTTTTGTGAAGGAAAACGAAAGACTAAATTGAAGAGGAGAAGGAAGTGAGTCTGTAATGCTGTGAATTAGGGATTGAATTGCTGTCTTAATGAGTACAGTTACAGAGATACTCTTAAATTTCTCGTACACTGTTTTTGGCATTACGTAGAATCCCTTGCTTTAATGTTCACTTGCTTGCGCTGTATACTTATTCCATGATTGTGTAGTCATAGGCCACAATATGATTCTCTGCTATTATGGAAGTTGTGAATCTGTACCTGCTTGTTCTATATGCATTCTCTCTGTCACGTTCTCTAACAATTGAAGACTGTTATCATACATCAACAAACCATTTTTAATTTCTTTCAAAGATTACATACAAACCGTACATTTCCACTTACGAATCACAATGTTCTTTACACTAATTCACATTTTCTTCACTAATAGGCACATAAAATAGAAAACAAAAATCTTCTCTCAAGCACCAGAATCCCAATCACAGATTCACAATATTTAATTAAAGCCAAAACAGAGCAGAGTAATCAGAAAGTAAATAATAATAATAATAATAATAAGTTAATCAAATCGCAGCTCCATCATGCTTATGCCGTGAGTCACGGACGCACCAACCGCCCCTCCCTTTTGTGTCACCGTCGTACGGGCTCGCCGGCCTCCGTCGTGCAGCCGGAGTGGGACTCGCCGGTCTCTGTTGTCTCCGTTAGATAAGACACAAGACTCTTCCACCAACCGCCGCAACGCCAAGATGTGAAACTACAGCAATCTCCGTCACCGTGCCAACTGCGCCACCATCTCCATCCGAGATATCTTCAACTCACGCCACCTATCTACCCTTATGCGAGAAATTCCTCACCGCGCTGACTACGCAGCCTCTGCCATGACGTGAATCGTTTTCGTCCTAGTATCATTACGGTGTATTCCCGCATCTTGGAAACCATGCGGCGCTGCTAGGTGAGGTCGACATTTTGAGAGAATGGGGATGAAAGGTGGTATAACCCTTTGGGCTTACGATACGAATTGGGAAAGGATGGGCCGGGCCCATCCCTTTTTGTCAAGATCTATTAAATCTAATTTAACATTCCTGGAGATTTTGTTGTAGACTCGTTAATCCTTTTTTTTTTACGAAAAATAAGAATAGCTTGCGCTATTATTTGTTGAAGTGATAAAAGTGATGCTGTTTGTATCGCGCTTTGATATTCTTTTTAACGTAATGAATATTATCACTTTTGCTTGCATACGATAAATAGTTAGATCAATAAACAATCTTTTTTTTTTTATAAATAAAAATATAAAGGTTTAGTAATTATTCATGTTGGGTCTAGGATTTATTTGAATATCACAAAGGCTTTATCTAAAGTTTAAGTTTAATTAATATTTTGTTTAATTAAAATTTATTTTATTAAAAAATAATAATAAAAATGTAGATTTAGTGATCATTCATGTTGGGTCTAAGATCCATTTGAATATCACAAAGTTTTATCTAAGTTTAAATTTAATTAATAATTTGTTTTTAAAGAATATATATAGAAATTTAGTGATTTACCATGTTGGTTCTAGGACCTACTTGAACATCACAAAATCTTCTATAACTTTGTTTTATAGGAGTATTTCACATCCGTTAAGTCGCCTATCGTTGTGGATAGTACCCTATAATATTTAATATTTAATATCATAATAATCATTATAAAATAATAATAATAAAAATAAAATACATAACTAAACATATCAACCCACAAAACGATTTTCTACCCAAAGAACTATGTGAGTCTGATTTCCTCATTACACCGGAGGATACGTAAGAACAGGAGCCCACTCTTATCGATCTCAAAAACAATTAAAAAAAATAAAAATAAAAATCTTTTTTAAATAAATCTATAATAAAATTTAAATAAAAAATATAAATAGGATTAATAATTTTATAAGCAAAAGGATAAGACAATTAATATTTTCACACATTAAGTTAAAGGGTAACCGTTTTTATAATGGACGTTGTAGGGTGCTAACACCTTTCCTATGCATAACTGACTCTTGAATCCAATCTTTGGTTCAAGACCATTTTTTTAGGGTTTTTCCATGTTTTCCCTTAATAAACTATGATGGTGATTCCTCTGTTTTTAATTCATTTTTCGCCATCTTGTCATGACACTGGGAAATCTTAGAGAGTCAAGCCTATTTAACTTAATGTGTGAAATATTTGTTCTCCTCTTGCCTATTACTATTTTTGCTTGTAGTTATTACTGTTGATACTTTTGAACCCTAAGATAGACAACTTTGCATATTATATTTGTTTGTCATCTGTTTTGTAGGCTGGGTAGTTTTAGGATATGCTCCCCTCACACACTACACTTACACTTTTTTCACACACTTTAAGAATTGGGTCCTATACCCGGACCTGAGTGTAGCTTAGGGAGTGGAGGTTTAATGATTGCCATGTTGGGTC